>RJWJ010035067.1:0-16799 GCA_004363605.1 Indri indri
TACTACTCATTAATTAAATTCTCCATGTAATTTATTATTCATCAATGTTTTCATTTTATCTCATTGCATATGGAAAATATAGTTTTGACATGCTTTGGAATGGGAGTGGATTTGGTCGATACTCTGTTCTGATCCATTCCAGAATGTCTGGTGGCAAAATCTAAACTTCCCACCAGCAAGTGCTCACATAACACCCACAGGAGAGTGGTTGGGATTGGGGGAGTAGCCTCCTCAAGGTGGGAATCTCCCAAGGGACTGGCCATATTCCTCCATTAGCATAATCTGAAAAGTTAGTTCTAATGGGCTAAGAAAACAAAAAGGGAACTTTAGTGAGGAACTTGTATGGAGAGTGATTTTTATGACACATTTCTACCTGTTGTTCCTTTATTCTTTCCTATGGAATGGAGTGAATTCCCTGGTCATTAGGCTACAGCCATAATCCATGTACTCCAACATGGACTATGCCTTTCAAAATTCCTAAGCTGATATCTGAGGTTTTGCCTTTCTATGAATCGGTGGAATGAAGCAATTTATGTAAGTGAGACTGTTCTGCAAAATTAATTCCTGCCTCCTTCCCCCAGGTCCTGTTCCTAGATCTAGGCTGGGTGCATGGACAGGAACAGTTCTATTCGGGCTCTCACTCTACACTGCCTTTTCCTACTGACACTTTATAATATTTGGGTTCTCTGCTGACTCTTCTGTCTTATTTCTGAATTGGTTCAGAACTTAGTAGGATGAGGGGGTGTTTTTATTTACATTTCCTCACAAAAACACTAAAAGTAAATATCATTATTAACTTCCACTTTACAGTTGAGGTAACTGAGACAGAAATGCTAGGCAATGAACACGGGGCCATATATGTGAATCCCGGGTTCAAATCCTGTTAAGAACAAGTACTATACGCAAACTCTCAATTATAAAAGAGCATAATTAGTGATCTCTACAATAATTTAATTATATTTTACAAAACAATTTGCTATAAATTGAATCATTACTTGAATTTTTATGATCTAGTTCTATAAATCTTCATTTAGACACATGTAAGGATCATTTAAATATAAAAGCCCAGATAGCTACTTCTACCAAAATCTAAACAAAATTTCTAACACTGGTCTTACTAACTTTATTTAGGAAAAAAAAATGCGTCCTAGATAAATAACACATATTTGTACAGATTCAATCTTACCCACAGGGATCTGAGGTATCAAGAGATGTTATTAGCTGCAAATTCAAATAGCAGCTGCAGAAAGCTTAATTACCTAGACACAATTTTTCACTCACTGGGACACATTTTTAACTCTTCTTCAATTTGCTATTTGGGGTTCTGATTTACATTTGTGTAAGTGAGTGCAATAGAAGCGTATTTACATTAGGGCACTAGTATTCTCAAATACTTTCTCCTTTTGGCACAATTTTTATTGGTGGGCCTGGACACCAGGGAATGGGTTGCTGCTGAAGGACAATCCAGATAACCAGAGATTGTCTAGCTGATAAGAAAAATCACAGAGTGCTTTTGCTATGCCCTTTTGAAACCCACCTCCTAGCTCTCCAACACAATAATCACCCCTGTTCCCCAACAACTGCCCCTTTTCACTCACAGAGAATTTCTTCATTTTCCTCTTCACCAGAAACACAAATTCTATGCAGACATCTCTAATCCTAGATCAATAATTATTGAAAAGATCCTGGTACAGTCTTGATCATCTTGACATGTACTTCGGAAGAGATGAATGATCTCTCATCTTCATCAGAATCGTTGGACCAGAGAAAATCACCGCAAAAATATAATTTGTAAAGATCATTACCATGAAAACAAACATGAATAATTTCTCCCCCAAATACATGTTGTCTTTGCAAAACAATCCATTTCATTTCTTGCTAATTACATTGCACATGTGTTGATGCTGTCAAAAATCAGAATGATGAGCTATTAGATGTTTTCATTTCATAGGCCCTTTATCCTTTGATCTGAAAACATTTGATTCTCAGTTGCCCTGCCTGTGGTGTTTTCATTATGACTCCATCAAAAACAAATATTCCGACTATGTTAGCTGAAAATTTTAATGAAGGCCTATTAGAATTGGCATTTTCATGCTGAATCTGCAGCAAAGAGCTATTTCAGAAAAAAGGAGAATGAGGTGGATTCACAGAGAAGCTTGTACCCTTCACACAGCAATGATTCTCGCTCCTGCACATTCTCCTCTTTGCAAATGCCCTCATCAGCATCTATGCTTATGGCGACTGAACATCCAGGCGCATGTTCAATAGAGGCTCTCAAACGATTCATCTGGGTTTAAAAAGATCCTTTGATTCTTCCAGGCGATTGAATCTACATTTCTAATGTTTGTTTCACAAGTGAAGAGGTGAAAAGAGAGAGCAAGAAAATGAAAAGAGAACGGCTGAGAGGAATTAAATGGACGGGGCCATTAGGAGGATACAAAATCACAAGAAGAAATACTTGCAAAATGAATGTCAGTTAAGATTGGTAGAGAGATAGAAGGTCAAAATTCCCAATAGCAAGGTCCTGACATTCTGGCTACTGACAAAACTCAGTGTGTCTGCTTCTACATTTCACTTATTTTGTTTGTTTGTTCATTCTGTCATCATTTGACATGTTCTTATTGAATTCTTACTCAGTGCTGGCAAGGAACAAGGCCCTGAGAATATAAAAAGAAATAAGACAGAGAAGATTCCTGCCCTTAAAGTCTTATATATAAATTAATAAATCATTTCACAATTGCTTCTACTAAAAATTACTATCAAATATGATCTCAGTTATACCAGGAAAGCCCTCAATAAACCCTAAAATTATATAACAATATTATTGAGATGAACAACCTACACATTATTCAGAATTGACCCAAGAAAACCATCTCATGTTGGACATCAAGAGAGTTCTGAACACATGATCAATCTAAAAGTACCTAAAATGGTACTATAGTCCAGTGTCCTTACTGGAGAAAAACAATAAGTTTATTTGTATTTTTTAACTATTACAACTCTTTCTTAGGTAGCAAGGTGAAGTTATCTTTTAATTATCACAACAGGCACTATTTTTGGAAAAAGCCGGGTACTATTTGATAAATATCAGAATAATCTACCAGAATACAATATGAGAGCCTAAGGCCTGTGTATCAACTAAGGCCAAAGTAATAAATATAAACTTTAAGCTTTTTTATATGAGAAAAAGGAATTTTTTATTTGTTTCTTGATATTATTGCTGGCTCCTGAGAGAAAAGAACATATAAAAAAGAAGGAAGAAACAGCACCAAGATGGCCAGGGCTTGGGCGTAGGCAATAAAAGTGAGCAAGAAACTTCCAGCAGTAATGTGACAATTCAAGAATTGAAATGTTTAATGTACTATTAATTGAAATGTTTAATGTACTATTTAAACTGTAGGACTCCAAAATCTGTAAAATCTACTGGAAAATTGCTTTTTGTGCCTGTTTCTTTGTTGTCATTTTGTTTGTGAAAACTAAAGAAGGAGGGTTAGGTTCACATCAGTAGTACCCAGAGAGGTAGAGAGAAAGCAGGAGTGTCGAAGCAGAGGTGCCCTGAGAATGTAAGCCCAGTACCCATCCACGAAGTCTTAGGAATTTCAGTTCTCCCCATGTTGGAACTGGGGTTGAAGTCAATCTCATGGAGATAGATCCTAGATTTCACCTATGTTACAGTTTCACAGAAAATTCGAAACTAGAGATACCTATACAACTGGTCCTCAGTTAAAATCCTTAATTCAAAGTCATTTTGTTATAATGTTGATAAGGAAAAAAAGAAAATCAATTCCCACTGAGGCCACCATCTGGAGTTAGCACATTCTCCTCACGTGTGCGTGGGTTTTCTCCAGGCACTCAAGTGTCCTCCTGCAGCCCATTGCTCTGCACGCCAATGAACCTCACGTGCTCAGCTTTCGAGTGTGGCTGTGCGTGTGAGTGCACCTTGCGACGGGACAGCATCCTGGCCAGTGGGTTCCCGCCTTGTGCCCTGAGCTCCCGGGAGAGGCTCCAGGCACCCATGACCCTGAACTGGAATAAGTGGGTAAATTGTTATTTTACTTATTTTTATTGATCATTCTTAAATGTATACATAGCTCACATTTATTTCGATGTTTAATGTTGGAAGTGTTTTGGTCTTTATTTAGAAGTTTGGTGATGTTTTTGTGACCAGAAATATGCTATGGGAACTTAGTTCTTGCTTATATCAATCAGCCTGTGGTGAAATTGGTTTCCTTATATGTTATTTCTCTTAAAGATGCAGTTTCCAAGAACCTCAAATTAAGTGAGGACTCACTATAGTTCAAGTGTGTTTTACATGGTACCTAATAATTAATCTCCGGAGAGTGTTCTCACTGCTTTGAAAGTTAAAAACTGTTTTCACATGAACTCCACCTACATCACTCTCCTGAGAATGATTTGTGTGATAATGGAAGGGCAGGTACCATTAACTTTATTTTACATGTGAGAGACTGAGGTCCAAAAAGATTCAGAGATTTCTCAAAGCCCACATGTCTAGAGAATGGAGTTGTTTATGAACCTAGACTGTCTTATTCTGAATACCAGGTGTTTTCCACTGGTATGCTATTATTTAGTAAATTTTACTAACAGTTACTGCAAATATAATTACCAAGAAGAAAAAGACTCATCCACATACTAAGGATGAAAGAAATACTGAACAGATTTCTAAATTCAAAAGCAGATTTTTAAAAAAAATTTTAGTGTAAAAAGTAGGCCATTTGCATGTTTTCCTTTGACTTAAATACCTAATTGCAAGGGCATTTGCATTTTCCTATCTGATTTTGTCAGCATATCCAATTCATCTACATATTCCTGTTCATCTAGTTGCTGAAAATGGGTAGTCTTTCCTACCATAATTAGAATGAAATTCAGCTTCAACATACTTCAAGAAAGGGAATTTTAAAGAGCACATAAAGAGGAAGTATTTTCAGACTCAAGTCTTCTCAACCTTTTTTAACAATGAGTAGTTATTCTCATATTCTTCTCAGGGGGTCTGAGGCTATGTAAAGCAGAGTTAATATCGAAGGTATTCTAATAACACATTTATACACAAACTTAGAGGTGAATAAAGCAGATTTATTTTTAGATGTACGATATTTTAACACAAGGATTAGACACTAATGAGTTATACATTATCTCTAAATTCTCCTAAAATATATCCCCTTTGGCTGAGTTTGATATTAAACCTCTACATTTAGAAATTTAAAAGAATAGAAATCTGATTATTGAAGAGGCTTTTAACCTATGTAATTAACGTTCCACAAATGCTCACAGCTGGACCTTAGGGATTCTGTGCCATTGTACTCACATTATACTATTTTTGTCAAAGAGAAAATGAAGATAAAATACACATAATTTTTCTGTTAACTCACTGTCCCCTTGGCCCATGTGCAATGCAGTTAATTTTACCTTTATCCTGAACAGAATGATTAAAGTGACCTTAATGTTGCCCTCGACTTGACTCAAATTTAGACAGGCTTCATCCTGACCATAGGCCCCTGATCTCCCTTTTCCTAGAGCCTTGACTTTGGAAAACTTTCAACTGTAAATTCTTTCTCTGCCACTTGGAGACATAGATCTCCTCCCAACCTCTGCCAGTTTTACAACCTAAGAATGTTTTTCTCAAAGACCTGGCAGGATCCCTTTGAAATGTAATGCAATGTAATCATCAGAGGAGTTAGCACCCCGTCTTCTAGTCTGTGTGGGACAGTAAAGGCTTAACTTCAATAATTGCCCATTAGCAAACATCCGTGCTAATCACCTTGACCTCTTACCCCCCCCCCAATGTCCTCCAGTCCCGAGCTCCCCTCAGTCCTTAAAAATGCTCCCACCTGTAGTTTCAGCGGCACTGAGTTCAAGGTCTCTCCCTTATTACAGTGGTCTCGAATAAAGTCTTGTTTGCCTGTTTAACCCTCTCTGGTACAATTTTTGACAATCATCATCATTATTTCTACTATTTTTAGGTCACTTACCGCATGTCAAATTCTTTGCTAAGTTCACTAATATAGAAATTCTTAATTAATTCTCACAATAACCTAGAGGTTATTCTTTGCTCCATTTTGTAGATAAGAGAACAAAAGCACAGAACAGTTAAGTAACAACACCCAAGCAATTTTCACAGAAAGGGAGAAGCAGGAAGAGGAGGGAAGGGGAGAAAGAGAGGAGGGGGAGGATGGATGGAGGAAGAGAGAAGAAAAGAGAAAAGAAGAGAAGACAAGACAAGACAATAATCGCTAGGTAAGTCTGAGCTCTGGCCCAGTCACACTGCGTCTACTCACTGGTGATCTCCACATGACAATTCTATGGAAATAAAGCAATAGTCGTGGAGTGGAGAAGTGGTCCCAAATGTTATAATGCAAACAGAAATATCTGCATGGAAAGGAAAAGTACCTTTATCTAGATTTTGGTGGTAGTGGAACAGTGGATCTTATCACTTGATAGTATTTTTTTAATCTTAAAGTTTCACTCTTTAGCATCAGATATCAAGTGCATCACCTTCTCCCTGCACCCTGCATTTTAAGTTACCAGTGACATGCCCACTGCCCACTGCCCACCAACCCTCTGAACCCAAGATATTAAAGTAGAGCAGCGATAACTCTCATGAGCATGAAATGGTGTGTTTCTAGTCTTTGCTGCTTCAAAAATGTGCAGTTTTGAAATCCGATTGTTGAAATGAATTCTACTTTAAGTTTTCCCTTTGTTCAGTAATGGAAACTTCTTTTAAATTTAACTCTTTCTATAAACAAGATGAGACAGAGGGATGAAGTTAGTTCTTCTTATCTTCATCCAAAGCCGTCTCAGAAAATAATTTATTGATGATTCCACATACATTTTGGCCTCCTTTCCTTCTGTCAGTAGCTTTTTATCTTAATTTCACCTCAAATTTTCAAAAGGAGAGTCCAGGTGAGTTCAGCTTCATACTCATGGCCCAGAACGAATGAAGAACCAAACAGCAAAGTAGAGTTCGAAGGTGTTGCTTTCTTCTCTGCCATTAAATTCTTCCAAGGAAAATCAGGTTGCCTGTGTGGCCTACATAATGGACCCTTTTTATCACAACCTCAGAAGAATTTAGGTTTCCTGTTCCCATCACCAATGTTACCAGAGCCACAGACAGGAGCCTATTTCTCTGTGCCTGTTCTCCATTTATTTCATGGTACTGGTAGCTAGTTGGTTCTGTCCACCCTGGTCTTATTTTTAGATGCAATTCTTCCTGCTATAAGATTATTATTTTCTCTGTCTGAAATTCACATTTCTGAACCTGTCTCCTCCTTTTCCCTCTCAAACTTTCCCCCTGCTCCATTAGTTCTAGACCCTGAAACTGGACTGAGTTATTTATATTTCCTTGGGTAACTTCTAATTAGTGTTTCTCCACTGGGACTTTAATTTCTACCTGTTTTGCTTTCAATGGCTATTGGCTGTTACCAGGATTCTCCTGGAATATTCTGGCTCCCGTATAGTAGTAGTAGCAAGAGCAGCAGTAGTTATGATAATAATAATAATAATAATAATAATAATAAGAAGAAGAAGAAGAAGAAGAAGAAATACTTATGTAGAACCTGGTGTGTTCTAGGTGATTTACATATTTAACATATTTAATCCTTTCAGCAGACTTATGAGGTATGTACTTATTATCCCTACTTTATCTGATGAGATAACTGAGGCACAAAGATTAAGTAATTGTCCAAGTCCATGCCTCATAAATGGAAGCAAGTTGACACTCAAGTCCATTGCTGTGGTGACTGCCTTAACCAGTGAGCATCTCTGTACTGGGACCAAAGCAGGCACCTTCAGTCCACATACACTATTCAAGTTTATGAAGTTAATCTTCTAACTGAAACAAATTGAATTGATTTTCATGCCAAGGGTTCCTAAAACTTATTTTTAAATAAAAATCACACACACACATACACACACTCATACACGTATGTATCACACCCTCTTGATGATATGAATGTGTGCCATTCTCTATGTAACTACTAAAATGTTATTTATAAAAGACACCTTTACATTTTCTGTCTCTTCAAATAAGCTGTAGTTGGGAGTTTTTTGAGAGAGAGAAAATGAGAGAAACAGAAAAAGAGAGAGAATGAGAAAAAAGGAGAGAGAGAAAGAGAGAGAGGAGAAAAAGATATTTTTGGTTTTATCAATAGGTTGGCATATAAATTCTCTCAGAACAAATGAACTATGAATAGCACATCTTTAATGATTGTCAGGTGAAGTCAATTCCCCTGTCTTTCATGACAGAAATCAATTATTAATGTTTAATCTGGCCCCTGAAGTTGTTTGCATGTAATCTCAAGATTAGGGCACTAATAGTAACTGTCATTGTGCTTGTTTCTCAGTGTCTTTTCATAGCAATCCACATCATTTTGCTGTATGAAATATGGCCCACAGTGGTTGGAAATCCTTAGCAATGGGTTTGGCATATCTATGTTCATCTTTAACATTATCTATCTATGGAAGAAGAAAGTAGAACTGGCATTTCTCTAAATAGGGAATTGTTTCCATATTGAACTATTAAAAAAAGCTCAATTTAAAAAGTATTAAAAATAGTTTTCTCATGCAGAGCCCATTTTCCTAAGTGAAGTATCACGAGAATGGAAAAACAAGCACCACATGTACTTATCATCAAACTGATATTAATTGATCAGCACTTATGTGCACATATTGTAGTAACATTCATTGGGTGTCAAGCCAGTAGGAGGGGGAGGGAAACGATGGGTATATTCACACCCAATGGCTGTGGTGTGCACTGTTTGGGAGATGGACACACTTGAAGCTCTGACTTGGGTGGGGCAAAGGCAATATATGTAACCTAAACATTTGTACCCCTGTAATACACTGAAATAAAAAAAAAAACCCAGTTTTCTCTGGGTATAAAAAATAAATACCATTTTCCACCAAATTCTTTCAATACTCTATGTATTATATATTGTTTTCTCTTCAGGTCTCAGAATTTCTCCACAATATTTTGAGCACTCTCACTTCTCCAGGTTGAGGTAGGGGCGCAGGTGGGTGAATTGATGGCTCTGCCACCCTGTGCTAACTAGAAGGTGTTACCCTCCAGACACTCAACCAGCATGGCCAAACGATGAAGAGATGGGGCTGCTTCTCCATCGTCCCCTCAAACTCCTCTGAAATTTAAATTGAATATAAATTCATGGGCACATATCTCATAGATATGAATTTGAGATTGCTTTTTCAGATTTAGATTTAAATTTAAATCATGATAATGAAAGAAAGATCATCAGAGGATGAGCTTATTATTCCACTTTTGACCCTCTTTCCTTCCTTCTCTCACTGAAATGATAATCCAGACATTTAATTAGAACCCTGACTGGCCAGGGAAGAGGGAAATATTAAGGAGTATCATTTCTTATTTTTAATTCAATAACTATTTTTATCTGCAGATTGAAGAGTAAAGTGTTAAATGCCATGTTTATGTCAAAAGGAAAACTTAAGCTTCCACCAACATTTGTTAAAGCAAATAGTAAAATAGGGGAAGTAGCTTCCGTTGGCAATAAGAATGAGAATGATACAGTGAAGTTAGCAATAGGTGTCAGACACGTAGGAGAGAGGTGCTCAGAGAAAAACAATCTCTACGAATTGCTTGGTGAGTTGTCAAAAGTGAGTGTGGCATTAGTTGGATGTCCACAAATCTTTGTGTTTCTCATTCTGTAGTATGAACTTGTCATTAGGAAGTGGCTGTCCAGCCAGGGACAGTATTTTACGGTCATGCTACCATGTGAATATGGTCAATTTCTCACCAGTGGAATATGAGAAGTGACATGGAGTCACTTCAAGGTCAAAGTTTTTATGAAGTAAGGATGACTTACACTCTCTCTCTTCTCCAGCTGGAGGCAGACAGCTCGAATGACAGGAGATGAGCCACAAGACAGAATGGGCTCTGGTATTTGATTCCCTGTGGAGTGTCATGTGACGAAGAGATAAAATTCCAGTTTTAAAACACTGAAATCTTGGAGATTTACTTGATATAGCAGCCAGGACTTCCCTAATCACTACAGCTGGAGTTTGTAGCACTGCCAGGATGACTCACATCCAATTTTTACATAGCTGTTACCATGTATTATGAAAGAAAGTCTCATTTTCTCCTTTTTCTGTGCACCCTCTTCTGTGTTTCTCCATGAGAGTAGAAAATATTAATAGGATTATTCAGGTGGCAAAATTAAGTTTGGACTCTGTTTTATAAGTGCCCGGGATTATTGGGCTACATGGTCATGTGCCCGAATCTCACTTCTCTTCTTATCCTTTCTTTCATGTACTGAAATTTAAACTGACATAGAGCCAAGATCTGTTAGGGCCTGATCATACTTTGTTTCAGAATAAGATGTTCATTTTTTCTTATTTCTTTCTGTACAATGTGGCTAGCCAGAGACTCGTAATATTCTATGACTGAACTCTTGGCTTAGGCCTCAAAATAGAACTGAGCTTTCAAATCAAACTTTACTAGAGTTCTGCCATGGAAAATACTACAGGAGACTCAGCTAACACTACAGGGTTGATTTGCTTCTTATTCTCTGTGTATCTTCGGTGCATACTTCCCCTGGGAACGTCATGATTTGGAGAGAAGTTTGGCAAAGCAGAATTCAACTGTCTCTCTTAGTCTCTAGATACAAGACAAGCAAATTTTTAAAAAATGAACTAAATAACAACAAAAACCTTTACCCTAACCCCTCATGTATGACATCTTGGCTGCCTACTTTTCTCTGTTCAAACATTGAATGCTGTATAAATAACATTTTTGTGGTCCAATGCACAAACCTGCATCTGGTATACAAGCCTTGGTGACCCAAAGGTCTGTTATACTCCCAATCTCTGATTTTACCATGTTCCAGTTACTTTCAGATTTAGTATGGAGACACTCATATTACATGTAATGTCATCCTGTGTTCTTATACAGATACCTCTTTGTGTGTGTTTGTGTGTGTGTGTGTGTGTGTGTGTGTTTATAAAATTCTCTTCCTTGGACTTCCAAGCACCCAGAAATCCAACTGCAGGTACTTGTTTGTATCCTAATTTTTGATAGTTATAATCTATGTTTTTCAGATTCATGGCCACCTGGTCTCTCCTGGACCATACCTGCATGTCCCCCTGACTGTAGCCTAATGAAATTGCATTGTTTGCATAATGGAAGAGCCCTTCTACTATTACATCTCTCAACACAGCATAACTGATACACTCTTACTTTCATGGTGGGGCTTTCTTATGGTACATGATGTTCTTCCAAATGAAATACCCCCTTCCACTCCAGTTTCCATCTCCATTCTATACCTCAAGGCCAGTTCCTGAAAGAACTGCAGAGCACCTGGAAGAACTTCTAGAAACATTGGCTCTTGTGGGAGAAATTTTGGATAGGATGTGTAGTCTGACTTTACCTCATTATATACAGACAGATTGTTCAAGTCAGAATACAGAGAACTTGGGGACATTTGAGATTATGGAGTTTGTCAATACTATGATTTCTTGACTTTAGCTTCTATTTTCCCTGCAGGCCTATTTCACTGTTCTCTATTTCAGGCTGTGCTCAGCTCCCTGAGACTCTGTTTTTCTGCTTCATTCCAGGGCAACCTGCCTCAATCCTCAGGACAAGGACTCATGTATGACATAGAGGAGGTGCTGGAATATTAGGGACAGTGTCTGGTATACATAAAGGGAATGGTTGAGAGAAATGAGTTGTGAGAAATATGTCCTTTGACCTCAGATACTCCCCTTCCATCCAGATGCTTCAGGCAAACACTGGCCTCCCTCTCTTTGGGGAGAGGATCTTAGAGATGGGGTGGGTGTTGACTGTACAGAGGTCCCTGTGTCAGGAGAACTTTCCTGACCCATATTTTTGTATCAGATAAAACCACTACATTTATTGGTACCCCAGTCTAGTACCTCCTGGACCTCTTAACGTAGCTCCATCTTCCCAACTAGCTCTGCACAGATCTGGGGACCCATCTTCCTACAACACACTTATCTAAATCCTGAGGATTCTCCTGGGGTCCAAGTCCCATAACCATGATGAAAGACAGACAGACAATGCCAGTTGTATTAGCTCCTGAATGCTGCTGTAACAAATTACCACAAACTTAGGAGCTCAAAACAACACAAACTTGTTATCTTATAGTTCTAGAAGTCAGAAGGCCCAGTTGGGTCTCACTGGGCTGAAATGAAGGTGCTAGCAAGGCTGCATTTCTTTCTGGAGACTCAAGGGGAGAATCTATTTCTTTCCCTCTTCCAGCTTCCAGAGGCCACCAGCACTCCTTAGCTCTTGGGCTCCTTCCCCCATCTTCAAGCCAGCAATGTCACCTTCCTCTCTGGTTGTACGTCTGTAGTTATAGCTTCCTCTGACTCTCTTCTGCCTCCCTCTCCCACTTCTAAGGATTTTTAAGGGCACTTGTTATTATAATACCTTGGGGCTACCTACATAAGGTAGGATAGTCTTCCTATTTTAAAGTTAGCTGATTAGCAACCTTAATTCCCCTTTTTCATATCACCAAAAATTCACAGGTCCTGGAATTAGGATGTGGCAGTCTTTGGGGAATGGGGAGTAAGATTCTGCTTATCGCACTAGACACAACCTTATAGCTCAACCTCCAGCTCTGCCCGTTAGAGGTTGATATACACACCATCGATTTTCATCACTTGCTTCTTGCAGTATGGTTAGGTTACAAGCATCTAGGTAAAGCCTGTCATTTTTTTCTGATTTCTACTTTTACTTTTCACTTGATCAACATCTCAATTTCCATCTGTTTTTCAAAGACTATGTTTAGTCCTCCTAAAATTCTGTTGCCTGGGAGACACCCACAAAATTGGAAACATGTCAACAAACCTAGAGAGATGTTGTACTTTACTTGGAAGTTTGAAAGCTATGTTTGGTGTCAGATAAAGTAGTTTAGGGGAAAAGACAACACAAGTACCTAAGGAGCAATGGTTGAGGGAGGTGAGATGTTTTTTACCTGTGGTAGTTGAGACTTATCTCAGTGACTAAATAGTACGATTCAAAACAGATACTTTGCAAGCTATCATTTCTGTTCTTCTTAACTAAGCAGAGTTATGATGTTTTTAAAAAAAGCGTAAGTTATAAATTGAATAATTTAGTTATTATATTCAAAAGCAGCAGGTGTATGGTACAAATAAAAATGGGGACTGACAAGAAAACACTGGTTCTTGCTACTGTAAAACACAAAGGGAGAGCATTAAGCAATTATATAGTCTGGTGCTGGCTATCCAAGCACAATGATGCTCCTTGATTGTCTCTAGAAATTAGCATTTTCCATTTTGCAAAGCAATTATTTATATTCTTTTTTTTCTTATGGATCTCACTAATCACATTCATCAACCATACAAATAGCATTTATTTAACTCTGGCAGTAAAACATTTAAAAGGTTGCATTTATTTCTTAATCAGAGAGGCAAACACTAATTGAAAAAATATCTAGAAACCAGGTGCTAATGTGTGGATCAGGTGATACTGGCAGCCCAGCCAGGGAGTAATGAGACAACCTGCAGAAACCAGTTCTGGTTCTCTGCTGAACTCCCCATCTGGATTTTTCTGTTAAGTGCCCCAATCTCCTGCAAAATCATACATTGAGAATCTGTGTGTGATAGATGGCTACAATTAAAAAAAAATACCATCTGCTACATGTAAGTCACCATCCTAGATGCTAGGAGGGTACACAGGGATGGATAAGATGTGATAAAAGTCCTCAAAAATATTGAGGATAAGAAAAATGCTTATAGCTAAAACAGAGTAAAGGTAAACTGTCTGAAGTATAACAAAGTAGAATAAAAATGTATTAAATGTAAGCAGGATCAGGTGAAAGTTAGATTAATTAATTCCTGGAGGATGTGATGATTGCTCTGAACCATGTGTGAGCTTAACTGATGGTTGGATTTATGAAGGAAGCAGCATTTTTGTTGGGCAATGAAGGACATGAGATTTCTTTCTTTTTTTTTTATTGTTTGTTGTTTATAGGGGTACAGATGTTTAGGTTACGTATGTTGCCCTTGCCCCCCCTTCCCCCCAAGTCCCAGTCCCAAGCGTGTCCATCTCTCGGAGGGTGCGCATTGCACCCTTTGTGTATGCATGTATCCGTCCCCTCGTCCCCCTCGCCCCTCCCCCTTCCCCCTCCCTCCCTACCCAACATCCAATAGATGTTATTCTTATATGTACACTTATGTGTTGTTCAGTTACTACCAATTTGATGGTGAGTACATGTGGTGCTTGTTTTTCCATTCTTGGGATACTTCGCTTAGTAGGATGCGTTCCAACCTTATCCAGGAGTATACAATAGGTGCTATATCACTATTGTTTCTTAAAGCTGAATAGTATATTTCAATACGTTGAGATGGGACAAGACTTTGGGTTGACAGGGGCAATGCACTTCAAAAGGAAGAAACAGTGAGCAGTGAGGCAGGTGTGAGCTGGCATGAGGCACAGCTCCCGGCTGCTCTTCTCTCACCCACACTTGTCTCTGGCCACCATTCATCATTTTGTGGCCATGCTGCTCATTTTAAAAAATGCAAGTATGATCCTGTCCTCCCCCATCTTAGACACCTACAGTGATTTCCAATTGCGCTCAATGAAGACCACAGCCTTGAAACACCCCAGAGTACCTACAGGATCTGGCTGCTGTTAAAACTTCCAGCCTCATCTCTTATTTCCACTTACATTAGGAGTCTTTGTAACCTGCTTTAAACCACCGTATGCTTGACTTCCTTTGCGTCTAGAGTCCACATGGTCTCATAACTAATCACCATCTTTTCACTTGACTGTACCCAGCTATGATAGCTCAGCTTCCTCTTGCTCATTTTAGTCCTAATCTTTTAGAGAATTCTCTCAAGCTCTAACTGCACATCAGAAAGCATGGCTCACATTGTCAAGTGGACTGTCCCTGCTCCTGACTACCTTAAGTTCTTCTCACATGCTTTTCCCTTCTGCTTAGAATGGTGTCACCCGCTCCACTAACAAATCCTCTCTCTACCTTCCCAGCTAATGCATACTCACCTTTACAGCCAAGCCTAACCTCCTTAGCACACATTTCCTTGACACTGAAGGCTTGGTTAAGTCTCTGTTATGTGACCTCAGGGCCATTGTATGTCTCCTTTACTCTCATTAAAATTTCAACTAAAAACCAGTTTTGGAAATTATCTGCAATATTTGTCTTTCCATCCAGACAGTAAGCCTCTGAGAGACTGCACATGTCTTGTTACCATGGCATTCCATGTGCTGACAGAGTGCCCACCAACTGCTGATTTCCAAATAAATATTATTGGGTAAATGAACAAATGAGGAGATATGATTAGGAGCACAGGCTAGACCTGGATTGGGGAAAGCCTTGAATTTGATGCTAAGTATTTTGTGTAAACAAGGATGTCTACGTTTGTAAAAGTAACTAGGAGGCTGAATCAATGTTTAGATGTGAGAGGGTAGGACTATGCAATAGCTTACAACTCCAGGCCTGAGTTCTAAATCAATTCGAGGTAGACACAGAAATCTGGCAAAACTTTTTTGTTTTCTGTGTATACGGATGTTTAAGTTCTCATTTTGTACTTCATTTCTTTCTCGTCTATTCTCTGTAACATCAACATTTTTCCTGAGGAAATCTCTCTTCTTCCAGCCTATCTACCTTTATTGTGCTTGCATTCTTCCACTGTTCTAACAGTAAGGATGAAACATACTTTCCCAAATGCCCCAGCACCTCCTTGATTTCCTGTGCAGATCTGATTTCTAGAGACACAGGTCTTTTCAATTGTCTTCTTAACTTTTGGATCTGCAACAATTTTATTGAGTTATTTCTCTGCTTCGTTCTAAGCAGATGATATAGTCTCTTAATAATAAGAGCATCTGTATCTCTTTATTTATTAATTAATAAAAGCAGCCACCTTTCTGTAGGTAAGAGCCTTTTTTTCCAGTTCCTGAAATCTAAAAGGATGGTAAGATCTGAGTGTAAGGAACACCTTTGAGGCTATCTGCTTCAGCATTGCCCTTAGGAACCTGTGGAGATATAATTCTTTCTCTTGGTTTTTGAGGCAATTAAAAACAACATTTAAAAGGAGCAGAATTAAGAGCAGCTGATCTAGCATCACTTACCTCTATCTAGTCCAGGTAATAACAACTCAGCCCCAAACTTTTTTTTAAATTTCAAGATATTAAGAGGGTACAAATGTTTTTGGCATATGGATACCTTTTATAATGCTTAAGTCAGGGCTTTTAGTGTGCCCATCACCCAAATAATGTTCATTGTACCCCATAGGTAGGTTGTTACCCCTTCCCTCTTACCCTTTCCCCTTTTTGATTTCCAATGACCTTTACATGTCTTTGTGCCCATGTGTGCCCATGGATTAGCTCCCAGTTATTAGAGAATACATGTGGTGTTTGTTTTTCCATTACTGAGATGCTTCATTTAGGATAACATTTCCTGTTCCAACCAAGTTGCTTCGAAAGACATTATTTCATTCATTTATGGCTGAGTAGGACTCCATGGTACATATATACACACCACATTTTATTAATCCACTCATGAATTGATGGGCACTTAGGTTGATTTCACATCTTTGCAATTGTGAATTGTGGTGCAACAAACATTTGAGTGCAGGTATCTTTTGGATAAAATGACTTCTTTTCCTTTGTAGATATCCACCAGTGGGATTGCTGGAACAAATGGTAAGTCTACATTTATTTCTTTGAGGAATCACCATACTGTTTTCCATAAAGGTTGTACTAATTAGCAGTCCTACCAACAGTACATAAGCATTCCTTTCTCTCTGCATCC
>RJWJ010035068.1:0-16878 GCA_004363605.1 Indri indri
AAGAAATATGAACAGAGCCTATAATAGGACCTGCAGGACACAATCAAATGGACCAACTTATACATCGCAGGAGTTCTACAAAAAGAAGAAAAAGAGAAAGGGGCAGAGAGAATATTTAAAGAAATAATAGCAGAAAACTTCACAAGCTTGATGAAGGACATGAATATAACATCCAAGAAGTTCAATAAACTCCAACTAAGAGGAACTCAAAGAAATCTACACCAAGAAATAGTATTATCAAACTTCCCAAAGACAAAGAGAAAATCTGAAAAGCAGTGAGGGAAGTAACTCATCGCATACAGGGGTCCTCAATAAGATTATTCACCGATTTCTCAGCAGAAACTTTAGAGGTCAGAAGGCAGTGGGCTAATTCAAAGTGCTAAAAGAAAATTTAAAAACTGTTAACCAAGAATCTTATATCCAGGAAAACTATCCCTCAAAAGTAATGGAGAAAATTAAGAAAATCTCAGATAAACCAAAGCTAAGAAAATTCATTACCACCAGAACTTCCCTGAAAGAAATGTTCAAGAAAGTCCTGCAAGTTAAAATGAAAGAACACTAGATAACAACGAAAAGCCATATAAAGAAATAAAGACCTCAATAAATGTAAATACCTAGGCAATTATAAATGCTAGTAGTATTGTAACAATGGGTTGTAACTGCAGTTTTTGTTTTCTACATGATTTAAAAGATGAACTTTTTTAGAACGCAGTTATTAGCCTAAAAGCTGGTATTGCTATAACTTTGGTTTGTAAATCCACATTTTCTTTTCCATATAATTTAAGAAGGTAATGTACTTAAAAGAACTATTAATGTTTGGGGGCACACAACAAATAAAGCTGTAATTCTGTGACAACAACAACTAAAACCAGTGGGGACACAGCTGTTAAAGGAGCAGAGTGTCTGTACGTTATTGAAGTTAAGCTGGCATAAATTCAAGTTAGAATGTTATAATTTTAGGATTTTAAATGTAATCCCTATGGTAACCACTAAGAAAATTGTTATAGGCTGTGTACCAACAGAAAATGAGAAAGGAATTTAAATGTTTTGCTATAAAAAATCAACTAAATACAAAATAATACAGTAATGTAGCATATGAGGGGCAAAAACCATAAGGCATATAGAAAACAAATAGCAAAATGACAGAAGCAAATCTCTCCTTATCAGTAATTACTTTAAATGTAAATGGACTAAACTCTCCAATCAAAAGACAGAGGCTGGCAGAATGATTAAAAAAAATCATGATCCAACTATATGCTGTCTACAAACGCACAAACAGACTTAAAGTAAGAGGCTGGAAAGAGATATTCCATGCAAACAGTAGCAAAAAAGAGCAGGAATGGTTATACTAATATCAGACAAAATAGAATTTAAATCAAAAAAATGTTGCAAGAGACAACAAAGGACATTTATATATTAATAAAAGGCTCAATACAGCAAGAAGATACAACAATTATAAAAACTTACATACTTAATGGCAAACTATCAAAATATATAAAGTAAAACCTGACAGAACTAAAGGCAAGATAGACAGTTCTTCAATACCCCAATCTCTACAATGGACAGAACAACCAGACAGAAGATAAGTAAGGAAACAGAGGACTTAAACAACACTATAAACCAACTAGATCTTTGGATATATACAGAATGCTCTACCCCACAACAGCAGCATAGACAGTCTTCTCAAGAGTACGTGGGACATTTTCCAGGATAGACCATATGCTACAAGTTAATTCTCAGTAGGTTTAAACAGATAGATACCATACAAAGCATTTTCTCTAACCAAATGTGGATAAAGTTAGACATTAATTCCAGAAATAAAAATTGAGAACTCACAAATTTGTAGAAATTAAAACACTCTTTAAAAACCAATGGATCAAGGAAGAAATCACAAAGGAAATGAGAGAATTACTTAGAGACAAATGAAAATGAAAACACAGCACACCAAAACTTATGAGATATAGCAGAACCAATGATAAGGGAGAAATTTATGTTTATAAACACTTACATTAAAAAACAAAAAAGATCACAAGCAACGACCTCATGTTACAACTTAAGGAATTAGAAAACAAAGAACAAACTAAATGCAATTCAAAACCCTTTCGTGACCAAAACACGCAAAAAACTATTAGGTTATTAAGTATGGAATGTCCGATTTCATTAAGTACTAAGTTTGATAGTTGATATCTCTGACATTTCACTTTGACAGTTCTTGGGGGTTTTTTGGGTTTTTTTTGTTTGTTTGTTTGTTTGTTTTTATTATTGTGATGGTACATCCTCATTCTTTCAAACACACGTTTTGGCTTGTGATTATCTCTCAAATTTTTTTTACAACGATTTTTGTGAAACCATGGATAAGTCAAAAATTCGTGTTATTTTTGAATATGAGTTCCATGGTGGAACCAGTGCAGGGCAGACAGCTCAAAATATCAACAAAGTATTTGGGAAGGATGTGGCCAATGAACGCATAGTACATCAATGGTTTGATAAGCTCTATTCTAGTGATTTTAATCTTGAAAATGAGCCATATGGGTGACCCGAGACCAAGGTGGACAAAGATGAGCTGTAAGCTGTAGCAGAAGCAAATCCATCTCAACCTATGTGTGCATCAGTAGCAAGATGTAACATTACTATTCCAAGAATATTGGACCATTTGAAACAAATCGGCAAGGTGAAGAAGCTCGATAGATCGGTATCAAATGAATTAAACGAGTATCAGAAGACAAATTGTCTCAAAGCTTTCCTTTCTTGGCTGTCACTACATGAAAGCGAACCATTTCTACACTGTATTGTTATGTGTGATAAAAAATGGATTCTTTTTGACAACCACAAGCATTTGGCACAATGGTTGGATGAAGATAAAGTGGCAAAACACAGTCCAAAACTGAATATTCATCAAAAACCTCTAACAGTGTCTGTTTGGTGGTCCAGTGCTGGTATTATCCACTACTGCTTCATGAAACCTGGTCAATCAATTACAGCAGATGTCTACTGCAACCAGCTGGATGAAATGATGAGGATGCTTGTGATTAAGCAGCTGAGATTGGTCAACAGAGATAGGCCAATCCTCTTGCAAGACCACATGTTGCAAAAAACAATGCTGCTCAAATTACAGAAGCTGGACTTGGAAACTCTCTGTCATCCACCATAATCAGCAGACCTTGCACCAACTGACTCCCACTTCTTCCAGGCTTTGAACCACTTCTTGCAAGGAAAAATATTTAATTATCAACAAACTGTGGAAAACTCCTTTCACAATTTCATGGTCACTTGCTCACCAGGCTTCTTTGCTGCTGGCATAAGCAAGCTACTGTTATGATGGCAAAACTGTGTTGATAGTTTAGGCACACGCTTGATTTATTGTACTGCTTCTTGTTTGAGACACAATAAACTTTTGATTTGAAATCAGACATTTCATATTTAATGACCTAATAGGAACAGAAGGAAACTACAGCAACATAACAAAAGCCATATATGAAAAACTCACAGTGAATGTCATACTCAATGGTGAAAGATTGAAAGCTTTTCCTCTAAAATCAAGAACAAGGCAAGGATGCCCACTTTCACAACTCCTACTCAACATGGTACTGGAAGTACTAGCCAGAGCAATTAGGCAAGAAAAATAAATAAAAGGCATCGAGATTAGAAAAGAAGTAAAATCATCTCTGTTTGCAATGATATGATTTTGTATGTACAAAACTCCAAAGATTTTATAAAAAAAAAAAAAAACTGTGATAACTAATAAATGAGTTTAGCAAAGTAGCAGGACACAAAGTCAACATATAAAACTCAGGTACAATCCCAAGAATGGAAAAACAAATACCACATGTACTCTCTATTAAACTGGAACTAACTGATGAGCACACCTATGCACAGAGGAATGTAAAACTTAGCGGAAATCAAGCAGGAGGTGGGGGGGGGGGAGAGGAGGGGGCAAAACCTACCTAATGGGTACAATGAACACTATTTGGGTGATGGGCACATTTACAGCCATGACTCAAGCATTACAAAAGCAATCCATGTAATCAAAAACAATTGTACTCCCTTAATATTCTGAAATGAACACGTTGACTGCCACATTAGAAAAAAATTTTTTTTCCTTGGGGCCATGGTGTGTCATTATGAAAATAGAATAAAAAACTCAAAAACGAAACAATATTTTCTAATTTAATGAGCCTGGGCTCAAAACCACTGTGAGTTAAATACAACTCACAGGGTGGTTCATGTGTTAAAAAAATTTAAAAATAATTAGAAAATAAAAAAATTCAGGTGCATTTCTATACACTAACAATGAACAATCTGAAAGGGGAATTACAAAAATTCCATTTGCAATGGCAATAAAAAAAATAAAATACTCAGGAAATAATATCACCAAAAAGGTGAAAGACTTGTACAATGAAAGCTACAAAACAAGGCTAAAAGAAATTGTAAGAGATATAAATTAATGGAAACACATCCCCATGTGCATGGATTGGAACACTTAACATTGTTAAGATGTCAACAGTACCCAAAGCAATCTACAGATTCAATGCAATCCTCATCAAAATCTCAATGACATTTTTTGCAAAACTAGAAAAACTCAACCTAAAATTCATATGGAATCTCAAGGGTCCCTGAATAGTCAAAACAATCTTGAAAAAGAAGAACAAAGCTGGAAGACTCACACTTCCTGATTTTGAAACTTACTTCAAAGCTACAGTCATCAAAACATTATGGTACTGGCCAATAGACCAATGAAACAGAATAAAGATCCCAGAAATAAACCCTCACCTACATGGGCAAATGATTTTTGACAAGGGTCCAAGACCATTCAGTGGAGAAAGGACAGTCTTTTCAACAAATGTTGCTGGGAAAACTGAACATCCACATGCAAAATAATGAATTTGGACCCTTACCTAACACCATATTAATTCAAAATAAATCAAAGACTTAAGTGTAAAACCTAGAACTATAAAACTCTCAGAAGAAAACACAGGACAGAAGCTTCATAACATTGGATTTGGCAGTGATTTCTTGGACATGATACCAAAAGCATACACAATAAAAGAGAAAATAAACAAATTGGACTACATGAAAATTAAAAAATTTTTGTGCACCAAAAGACACTATCAACAGAGGAAAAAGGCAGCCCACAGAATAGGAGAAAACATTTGCAAATCATGTATCTCATAAGGGATTACCATCCAAAATATATAAAGAACTCCTAAATTCAACACCAAAAATCCTATTCCAAAATAGGCAAAATACTTGAATAGACATTCCTACAAAGAAGAATTAAAATAGCCAAAATGCACATGAAAAGATACTTAAATCACTAATCGTTAAGAAAAAGCAAATAGAAACTATGAGACACCACCTTACACCCATTGAGATGACTTCCACCAAGAAAATCAGAAAACAGCAAGTGCTGACGAAGATGTAGAGAAACTGGAACATTTGTGCACTTTGGCATGAGAATGTAAAATGGTACAGCCACCGTGAAAAACAGTGTTGCAGTTCCTCGAAAAGTTAAAAATAGAATTACATATATCCAGCAATTCTAATTCTTTTAGAAGAATTAAAAGCTGGGTCTTGAAGAAATACTTGCATACTCATTTTCATAGTAGCATTATTCACAATCACTAAAATGTGGAAGCAATCCAGTGTCCGCTGACATATGAATGGATAAACAAAATGTGATAAATACATATGATGGAATATTATTTAGCTTTAAAAAGTAAGGAAATTCTGACATATGCTAAACCATGGATGAACCTTGAGGACATTATGTGAAATGAAATAAGCTAATCACAAAAAAAGACAAATACTGTATGATTCCACTTATATGAGGAACCTAGAGTAGTCAAATTCATAGAGACAGAAAGTAGCATGTTGGTTGCCAGGGCCTGATGGGGAAGAGAGAATGGGGACTTATCGTTTAATGGATACAGAGCTTCAGTTTTACAAGATGAAAAGTGTTACGGAGATGGATGGTGATAATGGTTGCACAACACTATGCATGTATTTAACACCACTGAACTGTACGCTTAAAAGAGGTTAAAATAGTAAGTTTTATGTTATATATATTTTACCACAATAAAAATAACTTAAATATGAGCCAAGGGCATTTTAATTACATACGTAATATAATTACTTACACAAGTTTGTGCTTAGGTGAATAAGTCCTCTACATATTACCCATGATGTAAGTCTCACTAGACTCAAGAAACCCCTGAAATCCATGAGGAGAGAGAAGTACCTAATGACCAGATTCATGTGGTTTTCCTTGCAATGGGAGGGCATTGGATGATAGGGTATTTAACAAATACACTTTTTTAACACTAATAAAATTGGAAGTAAAACCAAGAAGTCTTAACCTCTAAAGATGACATGACAATTCTGAGGCAAATCAAAAAAAAGTCACCGATATTTCCAAACGTAACACTCAAAAATAGACACTTCAGTGCCTGGTTTTGTTTTGTACATGAAGAAGCTAGACACCTGAGGCCACAGAAGTGCTCCATCCAGCATAACCAATCGCACAGCAAGGGGGGGATGTACTTAGCAGCCGAGGAGGCTTCTAAATGCAGCATGTCAGAAGGCGGAAATAAGCAAAACTATAAGCAGAGCTTCAGCCAGGAAAAAATGTAATAGGAACTTCGCTGACACAAAACGCTCTTCACGAAAGAGCACATGTGAGTCACAAACATGACACATACAAGGAGCCACCTGAACATCACAGCTACCTGTCACCAGAGTGATTGGTGATGAGGTAAATGTAGTGTAAATTGATAAGGCCTGAGATCAGTGGCATACA
This sequence comes from Indri indri, assembly GCA_004363605.1. Taxonomy (NCBI): domain Eukaryota; kingdom Metazoa; phylum Chordata; class Mammalia; order Primates; family Indriidae; genus Indri; species Indri indri. The sequence goes on from RJWJ010035068.1 coordinate 6,797, forward strand.
GCCTCTTCTATGCACACTAATATGACAGAGAGCACATTAAAAAACAGCAAATAAGCAAGGTATGTACAATAAAATGCCACAGCCCCGAATGGCACGTTTGGTTAGAACCTGATCTTTCTGTTTGTCTCCCGAAATCTCCTAGAGCATAAACATTGAACAGATCCAATATTAATTAATTTATATTATCTATTTCACTTACATCAGCTGAAAATTAAAAGGCAATTTAAAAGAATAATATAATCAACCATGACTAGTCTAATAATCACAAAAACCCTGTGAGGTCAGATAGAATTATTGGTGCTTTATGGAAAAAGCCCTGTACAAAAATAATTTAACTGAAATTCAGTAAGGCCTCACAGCACAATTAGAACAAAATGCACAGACTTTCACGCTACCAAACCCCAAATCATTTCCTGTATCTACATTGCTATAAAATGTACTCAGTATGTAGGTTCTAGAACACTTTCAAACTGGAAATTCTTTACTTCCTTTCCCAATTCCCTTATCTTCGATGTTTTTGCTGCGAGGATCTTAACAAGGGAGGATTTCTCAAATGGTTTTAAAGACTTTCACTGACTGATGGGATAGTGCTAAATATTAAAAGATTTTAATGCCCTTTAACCAATTATTTCTACTAAAATCCTATTGGCCCTAAGTGTTTCTTATTATACACACACACACCTTTAAGTATATACAGATATGGATATACAGGTATGTATGTCTAAGTGACTATAAATCGTGCCCATGGTTGAGGCTAAGCAAGATTCATAAAGGAGGGTTTAACTAAGAATCTGGGACTCATGAAAGAATTAGCTAGATGATATGTGAGGCCCTTTCAAGCTCTACAATTCCATGGTTCCAGTAAATATAGTTTAAATCTATACATCTCTGGTTACATGGCCTATAGCTACTTACCAATATTATAGACAGCCCATTTAAAAAAAAAAAAAGATAAACAAGTTGAATAATCCATTTATGCAGCTAAATATTCTATTTTAAAAACAACTTTGTCTCCCAGTGAGTATAGAAAGCAATCTAGACCACCAGTCCACAGCTGTTTTCTTTCCTCAGTATGTTCCGTAGGACAAGAACAGTGACATAGGCCATACCTATACACATGTCACCAAACTGCAGAAGACAGGGGCCCTGGTAATATACTTCAACTTTTTATTGAATAAGCTATATTATTTCATTTACATTGATATATGTTAGTTAAGATATAAGACAATAGTAGTGTTTACTATAGAAACTTTTAGTAGATGTCATTCCTTATACAATGCATGATACATAAATTATGCAAAGTTCATATATATGATTATAGCCTACGTAACTTAAGTTACACGTTATATTCAAGAATATTATCCCTATATAACATGAGACTGTCTGCCACTTTGAACAGAATTCAATATAAAAAGGAGACTTCAAAACATTACCAAGCCTAATTAGACGACTACAGTAACAAACAAATTACTTATCTACAATGCTGCCCCACAGATGAAAACCTGGCCTCAGAACACTGATAATATTCTCAAGTCAAAAATAATAAGGAAGTTACCATTTAAAAACAATTTGTATGCTTCTGGTCAAAATGGCACTGTAAATTCACACTCGAGATATCCAATCTGCTCAACACATAATTATATATAAAATATAAATTAAGAAAATAAAAAGGAATCATCTGGCTCAAAATTGAGAGTAATATTTCTGTGGACAAGAAATGCATACAATGAGTGGAGTGAGAGCATGAATCCAAAGAGCTCTGGGTGGAGAAGGAGGCAGAGGCAGCTGGATCTGGCCCATGTCGGGTAACATGCTCCACCGGCCAGATGAGCATCAAAATCCTCTATCAAGGGCTGCAAGCACAGGACCAAATCAAGGTCCTGCTTAGGCTGGAAGGCTGCTGACCTCAACAAATTCACATCCTTATCCTACATTCATGTCTTGTCTCTGCACAAGTACTTACTTGGTCAACTATGTATCTTAAATACCATTCCTTTCACCAGTGAAAAATTACTTCTTACATCTTGTATTCTAATTAATGCACCCACTGGTGCAGATGGAGAGCAACATCTGATGCACTGGTTGCCTCTGGAGTATAGAATTTTGATTAGGGTCTTTCAAATGTTAACTAACTACCCCTGGAGTGTAGGTTCATGATTAAGGTACTTCAAAAATGTTAACTAAGCACCCCTAAGGTGCAGATTAAATTACTTTAAAGAAAACTACAGACGATATTATACCCTACTCCAGAAAGCATGCAGCCAAAAAGCTGTGGCCAACTGCTACTTGGGGCTATCATTTCCATGAAGCAAGGAGTTTACACAGCCTCAGGATAAGACTATGCACAGGGATAGCAGTGAGTTCTGAAAGCAAGACAAGTGTGCACTAGTCCTTCCATAAGTGAAAGTGGGCCTAAGACGGAAATAATGGCAGGTCTGCTTTGAGGGGAGATAGAATAGAAGCTCTGTTAGGAAAACAACAAAAGTGACATCTGTCGAACCATTTTTCTATGGGATATAGCACTTAACTTGCATTATCTCATCTATAGGAAAGACGATGTACCTTAGAAGGTCAAGGAGTAGAAGCCAGTAGAGAAGCAGCTACTAAAAATACAACAGGAACACAGTTCAGTAAGAGGGACAACGAACAAATGAATAAACTGACAGTTTATACTGATAATCACTAAAATGTATTAGGTTGCGGTCCTTTGTTAACGTATGAACTTTTTTTAAGTGCAAGTACTCAGGGAAATGGCATGATGTAGTGGAAAGAATAAGAGCTTGGCATCATACAATTTAAGATTTCATTAGCATCTTTCTCACTTTCCAGTTGTGTGATCTCCCCTGTCGTTTAATTTTGCTGGAATTCAGTTTCTTCATCTGTAAAGTGGAGATAATATTATCTACCTCACAGAGTTGTGCATATTGAGATACTGTGACATCAAAACTCAAAAAGAAGAAAAGTAGTCAAAAAATGTACTTTTAGAACTTGCAGCTTTGGGAACTCCTGGATTAACAGTGGTGGCTACTTAGGTCCCCGTCTCTCAATATTTCCTCCAAAAACAATATAGAAGAATAAACAAAACTACATAAAAACCATGTCCTCAGGATAACCTGAAAACAGAAATTGCCCAAAATCCAAAACAACTATAAGTAAAAATAAGAAAAAAACACCTAATCCCAGCAAGTGATCTCTCATGCTCCTGCCCCGACTCCTGTTCTGCCACAGGCTTTGTTGCAAGCAAAGGTACTGTGTGAAAAACTATGACCAAAAAAAAAGGGAATTAGTGATGACCTTAAGGTTCATCTACAACCACCATAAGAAAGACAAAGTCAACCCTAAGTCTCAAAATGCTGAAGAAGTATCCAAGCACATCAGAGCACTGACTATAGGGAAAGGACTTAAAAGCAGGCACAATCTTAAGGACTAGTTTTTGAAAAACATAGCTTCTGGGAAAGAAATGAGACAAAAAAGAAGAGAGCAATGCCCTGTGGCTATTGGATGGTTAAAAGAGAAAGAAGCAAAAAGGGAAAATTCAGGATCCTACATAACAACAAGAGAGCCAAAATTTAGAGACCACACACCTTTCCCCGCCACCAAAACAAAAAACCCACAAATGTACCTGGACTTTGTCATACTGACAGAAGAGGGAGCCAATGAGCTAAAAATCCTGTAAAACACCCCAATACCATAAAAAAGAACAGAAAAAAAATTGATGAACAGATTCATACTGAGGTATTACAAAAAAGACAGAAAATCAACACAAATCGAGAGGTAAATTCTCTCCAACAAAAAACCCCACAAAGTACAAGAAAACTATTACAGAAGGCAACACTCCAGATGAAATTAATATACTCAAACAAGAATTTGGGATATGAAAAGACACCTTAAGCCGGAAATCAAAAACTAAGAACAGACGTGGGAAAAAAAATAGGAAGGAGTGAAAAGAAAGTGATAAAACTCAGGAAAAAAACAGAAAAAAAAGACAAAATTATCTCAGACACGTAGAATAAATTATTAAATGCCCAAGATAGAATATGAATGTTCTCAAATATTCCATTTATATTCAAATACATACTTCATAAGAAGCACTTTGGAAATGCAAGAAATCAACAGATAATAGAGACAAAGAAAGAAAAAGATCAAAGAGAAAATAGTGGAAATGGAAGACAAGCAAAGAAAAAATAACAGCATTGGAATGAGAAAGAAGAAAATAATGGAACAGAACTAAAAATTTTTTTTAATTTTAAATTGCCAGAAATTTTTTAAAAAATTTAAATCTACAGAATGAAAAAGTCTATTGGGTATCTGGGAAAATTAACTCAAAATAATCAACTCTAAAGTATATCCTATGTAAAACCATTAAATTTCTAGGATAAAATAATCTTCAAGGCCTACAGGCAAAAAGATCAAATAAGAGCAAAAAAAAAAAAGATTAGACTGGCATCAGAATTTTCATAAGACATTCAATGGAAGACAACAATTAAATTGCATTTTTTTAAAAAACTTAATAAGTAAAGTGTAAACTGAAAAATTTATACCCATTCAAGTTGCCCTTTAAATACCAAGACTATAAAAAATTAGTTTTCAATTAAGGGAATTCTGCACCAATGAGTCCTTAAAGACTCTATTAGATGATGAGCTTGATCCAACCAAGAGATAACTGGGAAAACTTCAGCAAAAGGACTGAAAATGAGCATTTTAAATATTTAAATGTAGATTTAAAATAAGAACAAAAGTGGGGAAAAAATAGACAACTACACAAAAGTAATATGTTGTGAAAAAGTAAAAATAATACAACTTAAAAATCAGGAGAAGAGAGAGAATGAGGAACATAGAATAAGGTTATTTCTTGTTATATAGGCAATGATGGAAATTGAAGGAGACCCATAAAAATGGATAAATCAGAGAGTAAAAGTCAAATAAGAAAATAAGATATTAAGAGCATTTTTTAAAAAGTATACATTTAAAGACAACCACTAAAAACAAAAAATAAAAATCCTAAACACTAATAGGGCTCAAGACACTCTAGCTCAAAATATGGCACTTTGGCATTTGACAAAACAGCAGAAGCAGTGAGGTCACTCTCACCTTTTATCCCTGAAGCAGACCACAAAACCTAGGAAGGTCATTTTCGGACCTTCTCCCTTCCTGATACCCTGAAGACCCTCATATGACAGGTGTCTTACCCTATACCCAGAGGGAAGAACTGTTACTCATGGAAACCAAGAAGAATCTGAACAAACAGGCCTTACTAAGTTCTCCCCAGATTATTACCATTAAATTACTCTTTCGTCCTCCAATCATACTTCTGCACAACTGTCAAAAAAAAAAAAAAATACAGATTTCCCTGTTTCTTTGGGTCTTCATTTTTGAAAGCACCTGTGTCACGTGAAATCCATATTAAATAAATTTGTTTCGCTTTTCTCTTATTCATCTATCTTTTGTTATAGGGATCTTAGCCATAAACCTAGCAATGGGTGAGGAAACGATATCACTTTTTCTCCTCTACAACACCAAAAAATTTTGTAAAAAGGGCAAAGAATATATATCTCAAAGAGAAACACAGCAAATGTAATATAGCATGCAACTTTATAAAATACTATGACAAAGATGAGACAAAACATATCGGTCATATCAATATATACTAATGGATTCAACTCACTGTTGAAAGAAAAGGATTTTGAATTTGGCTCACAAAACAAGGCCCAATTATATGCTATACACACAACTAAAACAAACTAATTCAGAAAGGCTAGAATATAGAGTGAACAAAGGTATGTCAGTCAAAAGCATTAAACATGACAAAGAAGGGTATTTTTTAATACCAAAAACCACAAGTCACAATGAAGCTACACTTCTAATTATATATACCAATTAACACGATAACCAACTTTTTGAAGCAAAAACTATAGAAGACACAAAGACATATTTTTGAAAACACACTAATAAAAAACTTCAGTGCATCACAAAAAATTAAAAAGGAGACAGAAGACATAAACAACATAATTGAATAAGGTAGATCTTATTGATAGGTATATCAAACTCTACACCTGATAACAAAGAATCCACCTGCTTCTTGAGTACCCATGGAACATTTACAAAAATTGATCACATATTAAGTCACAAAGAAAACGCCAATAAATGCCATAAGTAAAAACATTACAAACACTACTCTGATTATACTGAAGTAAAGCTACACAGCATTAAGAAAAACAAAACAAATACAAAAGGCCATTCATCCTTAAATTTAAAATTCTTCTATTACAAACATTTGGATGAAAGGGAAAATATGAACTGAAATAAGATAATTTTTAAAAAATGATAATGAAAGCCCTACATATTAGTGTCTACGGGATACATTTAAAGCAGTGATGAGAGGAAATTCATATCACTAAATATTTTTATCAGTAAAAATTAAAGAATTAAATGTATGACAAATTTCTACCTCAAAAAATTTTCAAAAGAGTAACAAAATAAAACAAAAGCACAAAGAAGGAAATAATAGTGATAAAAGCAGAAAATAATGAGGTAGAGAACAAAAATATAGTAGAACTAATCAATAAATCAAAATCCTGATATTTCTTGGGAAAAAACTAACAAATTAGACAAATTGCTAACTACTTTGATGAAGAAAAGAGAGTAACAGAAACATAAAGAATAAGAAATGACAAAAAGGAAATATAAGCAGATTTTAAAACCATAATGCTTTGTAGATCTCTATATAAATAAAATTGAAAAAACAGATGAAATGGATAGTTTCCTAGAGAAATATAGATCTTAAATTAGATCTCACTAGAGACAAAACACTTAAAAAGACCAATTTGCACAGAGAAAGTAGAGAAAATTGTAAAAGGGGAAAAAAGTGAAAATGTAAAACAGTATCAAACCCAAATGGTTTCACAGAAAATTACCAAACCTCCAAACACCAGATATTTCCAATGTTCCATAGATTGTTCTAGAGCATTGAAAAATGAAGGAATCTTCCCATTGAAACAAAAATCTCTATGAAGCAAATCATTACACTAAAATCAAAATCTCCTAAGGTTGAGATGACACAGTATCATTCATACGATAATATCACTCGCAAACATCAATGCCAAAATACTAAATAAAATATTGGCAAACAGAATTCAATACCACATTAAGAAAATAATATACTATGATCAAGAGGATTTATTCTAAGAGCGTAAATTGGCTCAATATTTGGAAATCCATTAATACAGCATGTTAATAGATTTAAAAATAAAATTAGAAAAAAGATATAACGATAATTTACACAAAATCTATAAAAATAGATCTTAAGCACATGAGAAATTGTTCAAACCCATACATAATTAGCAAAATGAAAATTAAACAACACTGTGACAACATTTCTCACCTATCAGACCAGCCAAAATTAAAAAGTATGATGACACATTCCATCAGCAAACAAGCACTCCTGATACATTGGTGGTGGGACTACAAACCGGTGCCACTCTCCTAGTGGAGAATTTGGCAGGACTTAATAAAACTATGTATGAGCACAGACCCTTCCCTTATACCATACACAAAAAGTAACTCAAAATGGATCCAAAATCTAAACATAAGACCAAAAAATATAAAACTCTGAGAAGAAAACATAGGGAAAAGGCTCATAACACTGGATTTGCTAAGGATTTCCAGGATATGACATGAAAAGCAAAGGCAACAAAAGTAGAAACAGATAAATCGGACTACATTAAAATTTAAAACTTCTGTGCATCAATGGACACAATCAACAGAGTGAAAAGGCAACCTATGAAATGGGAGAAAATACTTGAAAATCATATAGCTGAAAAAGAGTTAATATCCAAAAAAAAAAAAAAAACTCTAAAACTCAACAATATATAGTAATCCAATTTAAAAATGGGCAAAGTACCTGAGTTAACATTTCTCCAAAGATGACAAACAAATGGCCAAGAAGCACATGAAAAGATGTTCAACATCACTAATCATTAGGGAAATGCAAATCAAAACCACAATCAGATATAACCTCACGCCCATTAGGATGGCTACTATTAAAAGAAGAAAAAACAGAAAATGACAAGTGTTGGTGAGTATATGGAGAACTGGAACTGTTAGTGCACTGTTGGTGGGAATGTAAAATGGTATAACTGCTGCGAAAACAGTATGGCAGATCCCCAAAAAATTAAAAATAGAATTACATTATGATCCAGCAGTTCTACTTCTGGGTATACATTCAAAAGAACTGAAAAGAGGATTTCAAGGAAATACCTGCACACTCATGTTCATAGCACCACTACGACAATAGCCAAGAGGTGGAAGCAACCCAAGTCACCACCGATAGATGAATGGATAAACAAAATGTGGTATACACATACAATGGAATATTATTCAGCTTTGAAAAGAAAATTCTGACACATGCTACAACACGGATTAACCTTGAAAACATTAGGCTAAGAGAAACAAGCTAGTCACAAAAAACAAGTACTATACGATTCTATTTACACAGTCAAATTTACAGAAACACTGAAGGGAATGGTGATTGCCAGGAGCTGGGGTGGGGCTGAGGAGGAGCTGTTCTTTAACTCAGTATAGAGTTTCAGTTTTGCAAAATGAGAAAGTTCTGGAGATTGGCTACACAAAAACATGAATATACTTAACACTACTTAACTGTCCACTTAGAAATGGTTAAGATAGTAAATTTCATGTTTTGAGTTTTCACCACATTAAAATTTTTTAAAGCTAAAAAAATTTTTAAAAGCCCTGTATGAGTTTACCTTTTGATTAAGCTATCTATCTTCTAGAAATTTACTCTAACAACACATCTCCAAGAACATGAAAATATTAGGTTATTAATATTAGATCATTATGAAATGTCTGACATCCTTAAGTACTAAGTTTGACAGTCGATATGTCTGACATTTCACTTTGACACTTCTTGTTTTATTTTTATCATGAAGGTGCATCCTCAGTTTTTCAAACGTATGTTTTGAGTTGTGATTATCTCTTAATTTTTTTAAGGGCGATTTTTGTAAAACCACGGATAAGTCAAAAATTCGCATTATTTTCAAATACAAGTTCTGTCATGGAACCATTGCAGTGCAGACAGCTCGAAATATCAACGAAGTGTTCGGGAAGGATGTGGCTAATGAATGCACAGCATGTCGATGGTTTGAGGAGTTCTGTTCTGGTGATTTTAATCTTGAAAATCAGCCACGTGGGCGACCTGACACCAAGGTGGATAATGATGAGCTGAAAGCTATAGTGGAAATGAATCCATCTCAACCTACATGTGCATTAGCAGCAAGGTTTGACATTACTATTCCTGACATTACTATTCCAACGATATTGGACCATTTGAAACAAATTGGCAAGCTAAAGAAGCTGGATAGACGGATACAGCACAAATTTAAACAGCATCAGAAGAGAAACTGGCTGGGTGCGGTGGCTCACACCTGTTATCCTAGCACTCTGGGAGGCCAAGGCAGGAGGATTGCTTGAGGTCAGGAATTTGAGATCCGCCTAAGCAAGATCGAGACCCCATCTCTACTAAAAATAGAAGAAAAAAAAATTAGCCAGGCAACTAAAAATAGAAAAAATTAGCCGGGCATGGTGGTGCATGCCTGTAGTCCCAGCTACTAAGGAAGCTGAGGCAGGAGGATCGCTTGAGCCCAGGAGTCTGAGGTTGCTGTGAGATAGGCTGATGCCATGGCACTCTAGCCTGGGCAACAGAAGGGAGACTGTAGCTCAAAAAAAAAAAGAGAAATCATCTCGAACATCGCCTTTCATTGCTGTCGCAACATACAGGCAAACCATATCTACACTGTATTATGTGTGATGAAAAGTGGATTCTTTTTGACAATCTCAAGTGTTCAGCACAATGGCTGGATAGATGAAGTGCTGAAACACAGTCCCAAAATCATCAAAAAAAGCTAATGGTGTCTGCCTGGTGGTCCAGCACTGGTATTCTCCCCTGCAGCTTCATGAAACCTAGTCAATCAATTACAGTGGATGTCTACTGCAACCAATTGGACAAAATGATGATGATGCTTGTGATTTAGCAGCCAAGATTGGTCAATAGAGATAGGTCAATCCTC
>RJWJ010035069.1:0-16879 GCA_004363605.1 Indri indri
GGACCTAGGTATCTTTTATGTTTATTTAAAAGTGTTTTCATGAATGTTTGCTGTTTTTATCTATACTATCTCTGTGAGAAGCAAAAAGGCCATCACCTGACTACTAAATGTGTAACCACAGAAAGCTACAGTCAAATGCTTCATATCACATCCCTAGCATGCTTTTCCATTTTCTTTACACCTGAATAACTCTAATTTGTTGTTGTTATGCCTCATAACTAATCAGCCTAATTTTCTGCTAAAATTCATTGGAAAGTAACTTACATGTGTATTTGTTTACTGATACTTTCTGAGAAGTGTGCAGGGAAGGGCGGAATGGAGAAGGATCAGGATCAATATATTGTATGCAGTTCTAAAAATATCCTAAAATTCTTCACCCATCTATTTCTTCAAAGTGTGTTCAGCAGCTGCCTTCAACTCTCTCTTCTCTTTGTTCCTAGCACCCTTGTTTCCTAAACTCTCATGTTCAAATTCCAACAACACAACTTTTTGCCCTATTATCTCCTACTGGTTCAGTTGTTTGTGATGTGGATCACTGCCAGAGCTGCTTTCAGATTCCCCCATGACCCCTAAATAACAGATGCTAACAGGAAACCTTAAACCACCTTAGATTCTCAGAGTAGGAGGAGTGAAAACACTTATAAGTATTTTATCTCAATCACAATTATAAATGTCATGCTTATTAAATGAACAATGCTTTCCAATAGATGATAAGGAGTTTATTTTAATTCAGCACTTTATTTTAGGATGGATTAATAACGGAATTGATGTGGTTAAAAATATTATATTAATAATATCTTAAAATGTTGAATTTTAGTATTATATTTTAAAGAAATTAGGAGCAGGTTGTGGGGGGGATGACTAAGGTGGTAGACTAGAAGCAGCCTGCACTAGCCACTCTCAAGAAGAGGACTGAAAGTTGCAGATGGAGTTCACTTAGGGATGGATTTTCTTGGAGAGAGCATCGTGAATTATCAGAGAAGCATCCAGAGACACCCAAACTAAAGGAGAGAGAGTCAGGGCATCCTCTCAGCAAGATCGGAAGATACCTGGTAGAAGCATCCACACGTGGGGAAAGGTCAGCAGAGAGATCCCCAGGGTTCTGCACTCCTCCAGCGGACATTGAAACCTGAGCTTTGAGGGGGCTCCCCCACCACAGCAGACCTCTGAACTGATCAGGGAGCTGCTTAGAGACTGTGTCACAGCGTTGCACAGAAGAGTGGGCACAGTGGGGTCCCACTGCCTTATGATCCCGACTCACTGCAACAGATGCTATTCTGTTCTCTCAGCCCCAGAGCACCTGGTCTATGGATCCACTACCACTGCCACCCCATTACCCCTGCAGGGTTGTAGAGGGAGCAGGGAGAGAGGGTGCTTTCACATGTACTGTAACTGGGTGTCATGCGTTCCCCCACCACCACCCCCAAAAGCCCCTGAGGGCAGAGCAGACACCCACTGGCCCTCAGCATCTGCTGCTACCATCTTGTGGTTTCAATAGTGCTGCCACTGCCACCTGAGTATCACTGCAGCAGCTGCTGCAGTTGGACCTGGGCAGAGTGAGAGACACAGCCACCAAAAATAACCAGTGGAGTACTGCAAGTCTCCCCAGTCCCACCAGCCACAGGCCGTCGAGCTGCTGTAGCCTAGTGAGCCACCCTACAATTGGCTGAGGTCCAACAACCCACCCGGGCATCTGTCAAGGCATCCCCTATCTGCCTAGGTGCCTGCTGAGGCACTGTGACCCGCCCAGGCACCCACCAAGGCCCTGTGACCCACCAGCCACTTGCCAAGGTACTGAGACCCACCCAGATACCAGCTAAGGTTCCAAGATCTGCCTAGGTACTGTCCAAGATCCCATGACCCACCAAGCTTCCACAGCCCTGCACTCCGCACATCTCAGTGGCCCTGAATGCTGTGAGCCTGGCAACACAGTACACCGTGCACATTGGTGACCCCGTCATCCCATGCTACACAGCTGCAGTGGCACTGCCCCTGCAGATCCACTCACCAGAAACTGCCCACTGCTGAGTATCACCACTGTCCCTGGAACTGAGTGGATACAGTGCCCACAGCCCTGGCATCTGGGGCCACCACCTAAATAGCCTCACCCAGCCACCACTACCACTGCCACCAGCATGCAGAGGCCTGAGCAGAGCAAACTCCCACACCACCTGCCTCCATGAAGAGGAACTTGCCTGCCACCTGCCCGAGTTTCCAACAATGGCCTGGGGACAACCCACCACTCCATATGAATATCCCCCACCATTGGCTTGGACCATGACAACCACAGGGGAATGGGGTGATGCAGGAGAACAGTTGTGTTACAGGCTCTCAGTTCCTCTGCCTGCTCCTGCTGGATAAATCCTCTGGAATATGATACAAAGGTGACTTCCGCAGACCACTCCTTTTCACTAAGTAGGAGAGTTGCCAGCAGAGGAGCACCACGAGTGCACCACAAACTTATATATCGTCAGCTGAGAGAAGTTTCAGATGAGAAGGAACCAGCATAAAAACTCCAGCAACATTAAAAACAAGCTGTTTTGATGCCTCCAAAGGATCACAATAGACCTACAGCAACAGACCTCAACCTAAAGATTCCGCCAAAAGACTCCTAGAATTGATAAATAAATTCAGTAAAATTTCAGGTTACAAAATCAATGTATGCAAATCAATGTATGCAGCATTTCTATATACTAATAACAGTCAAATTGAGAGTCAAATCAAAGATTCAATACCATTTACAATAGCTACAAAGAAAATAAAATGCTTAAGAAATATACTTAACTGAGGAGGTGAAAGATCTCTACAAGGAAAACCAGAAAACATTGATGAAAGAAATCATACATGACACAAACAAATGGAAAAACACCCCATGTTCATGGATTTGTAGAATCAACATTGTTAATATATCTGTACTTCCCAGAGCAATTTACAGATTTAATGCAATTCTCACAAAAATGCCAATATCTTATTCCACAGACTTAGAAAAAATAATCCTAAACTTCATTTGGAATGAATAATAGCCTGAATAGCCAAAGCGATCTTAAGCAAAAAGAACAAATTTGGAGGCATCTCATAACTTGACTTCAAATTATATTACAAGGCTAACAAAACATCATGGTACTGGTATAAAAGTACAGACATAGACCAATGAAACAGAACAGAGATCCCAGATACAAAACCATATAGCTATGACCAACTGATCTTTGACAAAGCAGACAGAACCATACACTGGGGAAGGATGCCCTATTGTATAAATAGCTCTGGGAAAATTGGATAGGCACATCTAGAAAATTGAAACAGGACCCCTATCTCTTGCCATATACAGAAATCCATTCAAGATGTATTAGAGATTTTAATGTGAGACACAAAATCATACAAATTCTAGAAGAAAATGTAGGAAAACTCTTCTAAATGTAGGCCTAGACACTGAATTTATGACTAAGACCCCATAGGCAAAAACAGCAACAACAAAAATAAATGGCACTTAATTAAATTAAAAAGCTTCTGCATAGCCAAGTAAATTATCAACAGACCAAACAGGCCACCTACAGAATGGGAGAAGATACTGACAAACTATACATACAACAAAGGACTAATATCCTGAATCTGCAAAAAACTCAAAGAAACAAGCAGGAAAAAAACAAACAGCCCCCTCAAAAATTGGGTAAAAATATGAAGAGAATTTTTTCTAAAGAAGATAGAGAAATGGCAAAACAAATATGAAAAATGTTCAGCATTACTAATCATCAGAGAAATGCAATTTAAAACCACAATGAGATATTACCTTATCCCTGTTAGAATGGGCATTATTAATAAGTAAAAGAAAACAACAGATACTGGTGTGGATGCAGAGAAAAAGGAACACTTATACACTGTTGCTGGGACTGCAAACTAGTATAGCCCCTATATCAAACAGTATGGAAATTCCTCATAGAACTAAAAGTAGACCTACCATTTGATCCAGCAGTCTCACCACTGAGTATCTACTCAAATGAAAAGAAATCACTTTATCAAAATGTCACCTAAACTGAAAGGTTTATCGCACCACAACTCACAATTGCAATGATATGGAATCGACCTAAGTGTCCATCAATTCATGAGTGGATAAAAAAACCATGGTGTATGTATATCACAGAGTACTACTCAGTCATAAAAAGGAATGAAATAATGTCTTTTGCCACATCTTGAATGGAAATGGAAGCCATTATCCTAAGGGAAGTATCTTAGGAATGGAAAAAAGAAACACCACATGTTCTCACTAATAAGTGGGAGGTAATCAATAGATACACATGGCACAAAGAGACATAAAGGACATTGGAAACTAAGAAGGGGGGATGATGGGAGAGGGTCAAGGGATAAATACTTCTCAGGTACAATCAATACTGTCTTGGTGATGGACACACCGAAAGTCCTGACTTCCACATTATACAGTATATCTATGTAACAAAAACATTTATACTCCCTTAATATTTGGGGAAAAAAAAGAAATTAGCAACAATTTGCTCAACAGTTGGAAAATAATAGTGGGTAAGTTTATAGTAGACGTATAAATAGAAATGCTATGTGCATTTCTATTTAGATGACAATAGATGTATTAATTTCATATCTCATAAGCATATCAAAGTGCTTCAACTGGTCATTTTGTTGCATATAGAAGGACTGATAGCTTTTTTAAGGCACAAACCATAATTTTTTCTTCTGTTTTATATTTACTCCCTGTAACACCTAGTACAGCATGGACCACAGGTAAGCGCTCAATAAAATGTTTGAGTAAATGAATTCTATTAATATAGGATGTACTGAGAAAAGAGATAGAAAAGTATCAAACAATGACAGAAAAGATTGTTAGGAGGAAGCCAGCAATTGATTAGTAGTTGCCAGAAGCCATTCAATATTGTTCCCACATCAACAAAAGAGGACAAACACAGAAAAAGATCAATTTTTCTTTTTACTATGTATTTCTAAAGCAAACTCCTGCATCACTTTCCCCCCCTCACATAGTAAATGTGTAAGGGCAGTTTTGCACTGTTCTTGGATGAGGTAAATTAGCATCATTACCTATTTGGTTTCTCTTTTTGCCTCCACTGCCCAGAGTGATATTATCATACACAAAAGGAATGTGTGGAAAGAAACGTCAAGGACTGCAATTGACTTCAATCTACAATAAAACACATTTTGCCACTTGGGCCACATATAGCAATATATTGAACTTCCTCTGCCAATTTTCTTTTATTTACAAAGCACTATCACTGTAACTACTTTTTATTTTTTAAAAAAATAGACTCCATACATTCAAGAAGCCCTTTAGCTTGCTGATTTTATAAACATCTCCCGACATGAGAAATAGCATTTGAACAATGCATGATTTTCTGGAAGCAGGGATAAGATCGAAAGAGACTAGGAAAGATACAAAAGAATGAAGGATGTTGCTTACATTGAAAATTATATACACAGTCATGTGCCTCGTAATGACATTTCAGTTAACAACTGACTGCCTATATGATAGTGGTCCTGTAAGATTATAATGAAGTTTCAAAATTCTTATCCCGTTGTGATGTCGTAACCTTCCTAATCTCTTAGCTCAATGCGTTAGTCACCTGGTTATGGTGATGCTGATGTAAACCAACCTATTGTGCCGCCAGTCATATACAAGAATAGCACATACAATTATGCACAGTATATACTTAGTAATGATAATAAACTCCTACGTTACTGGTTTATGAATTTACTATACCATTCGTTTTATCATTACTTTAGAGTGTACTCCTTTTATTCATTGAAAACAAAAGTCAACTGTAAAACAGCCTCAGGCAGTTCCTCCAGAAGGTACCCCAGAAGAGGGCACTGTTCTCATGGGAGGCCACAGCTCCAAGTTCATTATCGCCCCTGAAGATCTTCCAGTGGAACAAGATGTGGGGGAGGAAGACAGTGATATTGATGATCCTGATTTTATGTAAGTCCAGGATAATGTGTGGTTTGTATATTAGTTTTTAACAAAAAGGTGTAAAAAGTAAAAAAATAAATAAATAAAAAATTGTAAAAACAGAAAACGTATAGAATAGGGCTATACAGAAAATAGTTTTGTACAGCTATACAATATGTGTGTGCTTTAAGCTAAGTGTTATTACAAAAGAGTCAAAAAGTAAAAAAAATTATAAGTTTATAAAGTAAAAATGTTACAATAAGCTAAGGTTAATTTACTATGGAAGAAAGAAAAATAGTTTTTATAAATTTAGTGTAACCTAAGTTAACAGTGTTTATAAAGTCTACAGTCATGTAGAGTAATATCCTAGGCCTTCACCTTTACTCACCACTCACTCACTGACTCACCCAGAGCAATTTCTAGTCCTGTAAGCACCATTCATGGTAAGTGCCCTAGACAGGTATACCATTTTTCATGTTTTTTATTTGTTTTCCTTTTGTGAGACAGGGCATTGCTGTGTTGCCGAGGCTGGAGTACAGTGGCATGATCACAGTTTACTGCAACCTCACATTCCCAGGCTCTAGTGATCCTGCTGCCTCAGCCTCCCAAATAGGTGGGACTACAGGCATGTGCCACTAAACCTAACTAATTTTTTATTTTTTGTAGAGACGGGGATCTGCTATGTTGCTCTGGGTGATCTCAAACTCCTGGCCTCAAAAAGATCCTCTTGCCTCAGCCTCCCAAAGTGCTGGGATTGTAGGCACGAGCCACCGCACCTAGCCCATTTTTTATCTTTTATGTGGTATTTTTACTATACCTTTCCTATGTTTAGATATGTTTAGATACATAAATACTTATCATTATGTTACAGTTTGCTACAGTATTAACTACAGTAACATGCTGTACTTAGTAGGTTTGTAGCCTAGGAGCAATAGGATGTATCACATAGCCTAGGTGTGTAGTAGGCTAGCCATCTTGGCTTGTGTAAGTACAATCTCTGATGTTCACACAAAAACGAAATTGCCTGCCCACATATTTCTCCAAACGTAGTTATGATCATTCAACTTATGATTTCTCCACTTCACGATGGTGTGAAAATGATAGCATTCAGTAGAAATCATACATCAAATTTTGAATTTTTATCTTTTCCCAGGCTGGCAGTACATGGTACGATGTTGTCTCATGATGCTTTGAAGCAGCAGTGAGCACAGCTTTCAATCAGCGATGCCACTAGGAGGGTAAGCAAACGAATACTTGATTTCTTCTTGAAGGACATTATTCCTGCTAAACCAACAACAAGTGTCAACGCCTCAGGGCCTTCCAGCAGCTATTCTCCAGCCTCATCAAAAGAAAGAGAAATTGACGACCCTGCAATTGGAGCATCCTCATCATCCAGCAATTAATTTTATTTCAATGCCTGAAATATTCTTCAGGCCCACTGTGTTTTCAACTCTGTAAGTTAATTGCGTGTGCCCATACAACCATTCTGGTTTTCACTTTCAATACCATATTCAATAAATTACATGAGATATGCAACACTTTATCGTAACATAGGCTTTGTGTCACTAGGGGATTTTGCCCCACTGTAGGCTAACGTAAGCGTTCTGAGAATGTTTAAGGTAGGCTAGGCTAAGCGGATGCTAGATATATTAAATGCATTTTTGACTTATGATGTTTTCCACTTACAATTGGTTTGTCAGGATGTAACCCCACTGTAAGTTGAGGAGCAGCTCTGTGTATGTATTTAATTTTAAATAATTTTGTTTTTCTTTTGCATTTATGTGTATATGTAATATATACAATGTATATACACGATGTAATATACACATGGTATATATACAATATATACATTGTATATATTATATTGTATAAATTACATATATTTTACATATATGCACACAAAAAATAGAAACAAAATAAAAAGCAGTGGATAACACTACCCTTCCAAAAAGGTAACTTTGGCCTTTGAAAGAAAATTAGAACCTAGCACTGTGGTATCATCCATACTCATAATTTTTCTCCAGTTGGGAGAAAGGAGAAAGAGTGACCCTAAAAGAGTCACAAGAAACAGTAAAAATGTAAAACAGGTATCTGTACACACACTATTAAGTGCTCAGATATTTATCACTTAAGATACACTAAGTAAATTATATAGACAGTAGTATAAATCTATGTGGGGGTGATGTTATTAATTCATCCAACACATATTTATTAAATGACTGCTATACGCCAGGGACTGTCTCACTTAAATCATGGGGTACAGAAATGCAAAAGATCACTCACTAACACCATCAGAATAAACATAAGGAAGTCTCAGAGGAAACATTTCATGGTTAGAAATGGGTTACTTTCCACTGGGAGCACTGGCGCATGCCTGTGGTCCCAGCTACTCAAGATGCTGAGGTGGGAGGATCACTTGCACCCAAGAGTTGAAGTCTGCAGTGAGCTGTGATTGCACCACTGCACTCCAGCCTGGGCAACAGGAGCCAGACCCTGTCTCTAAAGAAAAAAAAAAACAACAGAGTCACTCCCCCATACAAATGCAGTCTAAAAGTATATGTCCTAAGAACCTAATGACTAAGATAAAGTCTTGTGGGAGGAAGAGGGCAGGGAAGAAATAGAGTAGAGATTTGACAACATATAATTGCTTCTTATCCATCTCCAGCCTAATGTCAGATACAGAAGCTTTAAGGCAAATGCTCTGGAAGGTCTTTAATGATTTAATGTGGGTATACTCTGATATTTCTAACATTGCATGCCTTTTTATATCTTGATATTTCTTCATAAATCAAATTGGCACTTGTTGTTACAGGTTTTCAACAGTACACAAGCAACTCAAGAATTCTGCCTTTTTGTCCAGTCAGTTCTGGAAGCCAAACTAATACGCAGGAAGTGAAGCCTAACATGGCTCCTAAGAAGAAAGGAATGTTTTGAAAAGAAAAGTTCTCAGTCCGAACTTTGTATTTAAATTTAACAGTGTACTTGAGACAGGGGCTACCTTAAGGCAAACATAGATGTTTAACAATTTCAATATTGCAAGTAAAGGACAATGGTGTACACAGGTTTAGGAAGGTACGAGACTAGAAAAGCTGCTGCCATTTCCTCTCTTTTCTCTTATCTTCACTTTTACTGTTACCCATCCTTTCCCCTCTAACATTTAGTTGTACTTATTTTGCTTTTTCTTCTAATTCTCATTTGCAGTAGCACATGACCTTAGCCAAGGGATAATATCTGGGAATTATGAATGTATATGTGTATTTACACACACACACACACACACACACACACACACACACACACACACACACACAACTCCTACCTGTGTTCCACTCCTCCAGACGACCAGGATTTTGTAATTGTTTTTATCATCCAATTCTACAGGATAGGTGCTGATGCCAGGAATCCTTGGTTTCCTCACTCTACGTTTTGGTCTGCATGCTTGCACTGAAACCACAGACTCCACATCAATTCTTTTCCTCATGATTGCAGCAGGTTTCTTTCAGGAAGAATTCACAGACTCTGAATTCAAGCAAAAAACCTTTGCTATCCAGTTGTATCACTTATTGCCTGGAGAAGTAACTAAAGTTCTAAACTTCTGTTTCCATACCTAAAAAATGGGCATCATAATAATATCTAATTCTTAGATTTGTTATGAAAGAATTAATTAGGATAATGTAGAAAATGCATTTACAATAGTGACTAGTACATATTCAGTTTCCATTAAATATATTGTTTTTGTTACTGTCATCATCATATCCATCATCATCACTTGACTATCACTGAAAAATTTTAAAAATCACAGCTTAATGAACAATTCTGGCTTTCATAGAGTTAGGTGTTTTTTGTCCTTTATCACTCAGTTTTGAGAATTTTTCATTGTTTTGGCTCTTCACACAAAATTTGTTCTGTAATTCCATGGTTCCCAAAATGTGTGCCAAGTCACCCTGGGAAGCTGCAGAGAGCTAACAGGGACACTCTGAGATATTTTAAATTTTCAAGAGAAACATGGACATTACCAACTCGGGATCCCACTACATTCCTTTCAATGATATCATTTCTTTTCAAAACTTGGATTTTACCTGTTGCTCTCTTAAAAGGCAAGTATGATGAGAAAATTAATATAGAGTAGGAAAGGAGGATGAAAGTCTTCAAACTGAATTCAGGGTCTAATGAGTTGTGCATTGCCCACAAGTAAATTGTCCAGAAATAATTGTACACATCCCATAAGTATTATAAATAAGTTTGTTTATTTAAGAAAGAAATAGAAATATTATTTTCTTCTTTCAATTTATAAATACTAATTTTTAATCTGCTGCTAAGTTGCTAAGACATAAATATGTATTAAGACACTTCAAACTAATACTGAAACAGAACTCTTAGGTGTTTTGTTTTATTTTGTTGATTTAGGGATTCTAGGAAAAAATTACTATGAATGTCATGAACCAAGAATATTTAGGTTCCCTGCTGAAAGATTTTCTCAATCCTAGCTGCTTATTAGCATCATGTGGAGTAATTAAAAACAAATTTAACTTCACCAGGGGATTCTGGTACACCTGAGGATTGAGAAATACCAACACAAATAATCTACTTACAAGATGACAAACCTAGAGAAAAGAAAGACTTCTTTCATGTATGTCTTTCTTCCAAAGTCAAGATTACATTTTCATGAGATCTTACAACCAACTTCTCGACATTTTTTACTTCTCATTTCCCCTCTTCTATTTTGACTACATTTTGTCAATATTGCAAATCAATATCATACTAAAGCAATTATTTTATCTGTAAGGGAAAAATACATCTTTAAGAACAAATTCTCAAAGTTTAGCAATCTTTCTGCAAAAGAATGGGTTAAAATGCTGATTCCAAGTTCTTTTTCACAGAGATTCTGATGCAGATGTTATAGGACAAAGACTTTAGAAAGTCCGGAGTAGAAAATACATGGGAACAATGACCAAGGAGCTCCCCAAGAAGTACTTCTGAAAATTAAACCACAAAATCAGATCAGGATATGATAGATCAGAAGAAAAAATACAAAAGGTTGTTTCAAGTTTTAAAAGATGAGTATATTATAGTCTGATATATTTATGTGCTTATATATATTTAATACTTAAGTTTATATGCACTTAAAGATAATATTCAAAGGAAATAATAGCTTTTCAGTAACAAAGGCATACAAAGTAGTATCTGAAAGGTAGACATCACAGTAATGTGATGGAACCAGCTGATTCTGGCTTCTGAGAACAGGATTGTATGTATCCAAGTGATACCTTTAGTGATATCGGTAGCTTGAACTTAGCCAAGTTTTTTACTTTTACACCACAAAAAGTGACAAACGTTACAAATTATGATGGTTTTTCCTCAAGAGCCAATTGCTAATCATTTATCAGCAGCTGGCCACGGATACTGGGAAAACTCACCAAAACATGATTCAGGAAAGAAATTTCCTTAGCAGGTAGGATTGAAAAATGATATCAGCTTAGCCCATCTATCCATGTTGTGAATACAAATGTAATTCTCTATATAAAAGTCTGAAAATAATTAATATTCACATACCATAGATAATTCATTTTACTGTGTTTTCAAATATTTTAGCTACACATACATTTTTGTTCTTTAAAAGAGAGTAACACTGGACCATCTAATGTCTGTTCTACCTGATGGCACTGTTCTTCAGTTTAATTGAGTAAACTGCTATTCTAATTTATGCTACATTGAAAATTTAGTAATCATTATTATCAATTTAAGACCAAGAAATCCTAGCTACTGTCAGTCTTAAGTTTCTACAGGGAGGCTCAATGGTCAAGGATGCCAAATGATGGCACTTCATAACCAGCTAGTTGGCTTTCTCTGAAGACACACTAACCTCAACACATATCCTTCAGAAGCAATTCGCTAGAATAATTATAGGGCAATACTTCCTCAGACCAGACTGTATTAGAACAACTTTACAAAAAGTTGCCAGAAGTTAATAATGCTATAAATTTTCATTTTACTGTGTAATATTCACATCATTTAAGTCCATGTTTCAAAATCATCTCTTCTCTGCATGGCCATTTTTGAGCTCCCTACAGGCTAAGGAAATGCCTTCAACCACTCTACACCCAGGCAGTGAAAATCCAGCAGAAACGAAAATCCACTTAGGCTCAAATCTTCAAAGTGCCAGAAACTTACTGATTGATTACTTATAAACTTAGGTATTGCATTTGTAAGGTCAGCACAAAAAATATCTTAGATATAAAATATCTACACTAAGGGGCAGAACAACACCATTTGTCTACTTACTATTTTACCCTAGGAGTTCTACTGATTTGGCAAAGATATATGAAACTAAAACTCCCTTGATGATTATCAGATTTAGCAGGTTCATTAGAAGAGATTACTACCAAAGATTTTTTTTTTAAGAAGAAAACCCATTATAAATTGGAACTTCATTATATTGTATGACTATGTTTATAAAAATGACCTCTGGCATGTATGTATAGATCCATACAGATGGTTTCTCAGGTTTAATGATTTACCATCACTGAGACAAATGAAAAAATAATCCTGTAAAATTATAATTGTTATTACTTCTTAATCTAGATAGGTTTTTAATGATAATGCTTTATGAAGCTATATTCTCTGATTCTAATGCACTATTTCAAGACAACACACTTCAATAGCAAATGAACAAAAATGATTAGTGAGAATAGGAAAGACACATAGAGCATCTAAGTAAATGGAGCATTTTCATGAAAACTATTAAATGAATGAATTAGATTAAAATGTCACTGCTATTAAACTCTGTTTAATAAATGTCAAATAAATACTTTAGCAGTGCTCTACAGCCTTCATTACTGTTACTGTATCTGTCAGGGAAGGCAGGACCAATTGTTTTTGCATTGTATGTGTTTTACCTAATAAAAAGACTTACTTTCCTTCCATGATTGTAATTTTCACCCCTGCCGATGAAACGGAATTCTGAACGCCATTGGGTTTCAGCAGCAAAACTTTGAGACCAAATAAAATTTTTCTGTAAAAAGTATAAATTATTAACCACCATATTCTATATATTACTAATCATTTATAGAGCCCTTCAAAGTGCACACACACACACACACACACACAATTTTCTCAGTACTCTAGAATAAGAATGTGGGTGTTCTATTTCTCAAATCCCCAGGATGCTCAGTCTTTGTAGGATCATTTGATTCTCAGACCTCAAACAAATGGAACATGATTTTTTTCACTGGGTCAGAGTCAGCACCTCAGATCGGCTTTTCAGAAATAAGAGCAGATATAAGAAACATGCATTCTGCTTTGAAGGCTAATGCCGTATCTAACCATTTCAGTAGCTGTAGCTAACAGGTTTGTTGTTTGGACTACAGAGTGTAAACATGAAGTATTATAGATCTGTATTACTTAGAGGATGGGCTACCAAGCTGCCTCCAAGATTATACGTGAAAGATGGGTGTTAAAAATCTCTTACTATAATTACGAATTTGTCTATTCTGGTTTAATTCTGTCAGTCTTTCTTTCAAATACTTTAAAGTTCTGTTATGACTAATCTACAAATTTATGATTTTTATTTCTTTTTCATAAATCGACTCATGTAGTATTATGAAATTTTCCACCATCTGTAATATTTCTTGTCCTGAGACCTGCTTTTTAAATTTTTCATAGCATAATATATTCATGTATATATTTTTATTAGAATACCCCTTTTCAATTTTTATATTCAATATGCGTGTATTCAAATCTAAAGTGCATTTCTTATATATAACATAAACGTAATCCTTCTCTTCACCAGTCAACAGTGTGACAGTTCTCCTTTTCAGTTAGATTGTCTATCATCTTGCTATCTGACTTCCATATCTATTTTTGTTTCTTTTTGTACCTTCATTCAGGTTAATCAAATACTTTTAAGTATTCCAGTCTATTTTATTTTCTCCTTATTGGTTATTTATGCCCTGTCAGTATTTGTTTTAGAAATTACAATATGCAAACTTAAAATATCACAGTCTATATATAATTTGTGTTATAATACTTCAGGTAAATTGTAAGAAATTTATTATTTCATTATACCTCTTATTGTTCGCGTTATCATTGTCACTTATTTTACTTCAATATATGTTATAAATTCCAGAAAGATTTCTTTTGCTTAAAACTGTCAGTTTTCTATTAAAGAAATAAAGATAAGAAACACAAAAGGGTCTTATGTTTTCTCACATGTTGATCACTACTAACACTTTTTATTCCTTTCTGTAGATTTAGTTTTCTATTGGGTATTAATTCACTCTAGGCTAAAACACTTTCTTTATGATTTTTTTCTTGTAGAACTGATAGAGGAAAAACTCTCTGAGCTCTCATTTGTGTCATTTTTTTTAGTTAACTTTCATTAAAAATTGCTATAGAAATAGATTGGGTTTTTTCTTCTTCTTTCATTTTAAAGATGCTAGTCCATTGTTTCCCTGCCTCCGGTGTTTCTTAGGAAACATCAGACATTCTTAATTTTGTTTGGTGTCTGTAGGTAATGTATCTTTTTTCTCTGGTTTCTTTTAAGATTTTCCTTTTTTCTTTTTGATTTTCAGCCTGGTGTGTTTGGGTATTGTTTTCTGTTATATATATTGTCTGGAGATGGTAGGTTGAATCTGTAAGTTGATCATTTTCACAAAATTTAGGAAGTATTTACCTATTATATTTTCAAATTTTTTTCTGCCCCATTCTCTTTCTTTTTCCTTTCTATGACTCCATCAATATGTGTATTAGACCTCTTGATTATTCCACAGGTAACTGAAACACTGAAAGATTTTTTTCCAATCTTTATTTTTTTCTCTTTAATCTTCAGATTGGATAATTTGATTAAGATTTAAATACCTTTAGTTCTCTAATACCCAATTTGCTATTAAATACAACTCATATATTTTTTATTTTAAAAACTATATTTTTTAATTCTAGAATTTCCATTTGATCTATTTGTCCTATTTACTCCTCCATTATGTCCAATTTTACATTAAGTCCATGAACATATTTTTGCAGCTATTTTAAGGTCCTTACCTATTAATTGCAACATCTGGGACATCTTGGTGTTTATGTTCATAACCTTTTAAAAAATTTATGTCACATATTTTTACTCATACAGATTTTTACCTACAAAATTTTTGTACATATATACATTTTTTGTCATATGTTAGACTTCATGATGATGTAATATTTTGGGTCTGGATTATTTTGACTTAACTAAAAGGGTCTTAAGTTTTGTTCTTGTGAGCAGCTAAATTACTAGAGAATTCTCTTGGTCCTGTCAAGCTTCATTTAGCTTCTCTTAGGGCCAGTCTCTTTTGGTTTAAATCTCAGACTACATCATGACTTTGGATGTGTTCCTTTCCTCTGTCACATGGCCTTTCCGATGTCTCCACTAAATGTCCAAGGTTTTGCAAGATTTATGCATTATGATTAGGCCACAACTCCAGCATTGCCCTGTCGTGCAAACAACCCCTCTTTTCCTCTCTCAGTCTTGCACCACCTGTTCTCTATTTCCCCCACGGAGTGCCGCTCTGCCTTTGTTCAGCCCAATTCTCGGTTAAGAGACAGGAACACTCTTATACTGCCGATGGGACTGCAAATTAGTGAAATCTCTATGGAAAAGAATTTGGAGATACCTCAAAAAGCTAAAAATAGAAACACCATTTGATCCAGCAATAGCACTATTAGGCATCTACCCAAAGGAACAAAAGTCATTTTATAATAAAGACATCTGCACTCGAATGTTTATGGCAGCACAATTCACTATTGCAAGGATGTGGAAACAACCCAAGTGCCCGTCAATCCATGAGTAGATTAATAAAATGTGGTATATGTATATGATGGAATGCTACTCAATTATAAAAAATGACAGTGATCTATCACCTCTTATATTTTCCTGGATAGAGCTTGAGCCCATCCTCCGAAGTGAGGTATCACAAGAATGGCAGAATAGGCTCCACATGTACTCGCCATCAAATTGGCACTGACCGATCAACACTAAGGTGCTCACACAGTAGTAATATTCTTTGGGGGTAGAGGGGTTGGGGGTGGGTAAACTCACAGCTAATGGATGCAGTGAGCATTGTAGAGGGGAAAGGGCACTACTCAAATTATGGTTTGGATGTGACAAAGTCATAACATGTAACCAAAATGTTTGTACCCCCATAATATCCTGAAATAAAAAAAAATAATAAACTACTTAACTAACAATAACAACAAAAAAGAACTTGCAAGTCCCCCCACATCAACTACTGAACCCTCCATATGGAGCTCCATCTCTAGTATCCTAAACCACAAATTTTAATCATTTCACCAGCCTCAAACTCTGAACACTGTCTCTTCAACTTTACAAGCTCTGCTTGTGATCCACCTTTTCTGCACTATGAACTAGAAATTGCTCCTAGGTAAAAAGCTGCAGTGAGTATGGGGCATACCTCATACATTTCCCTTCGCTCAAAGATCACAGTTTGTGTTGCTTATTGCCCAATTCCTGAAAGTATTGGTCTCATATATTCTGTACAGTGACAGTTGTTTACAGTGGGAGGAAAACTCTGGGACACTGGAGTTACTTGTTACTTCATTATGGTTGCAATCTGAGTTTGAAGTTAAGTAATATTGAATTCAAAATAAACACATTACTAGAATCTTGAAAAATAAAGTAGGGAAATAGAGAATTCTTAAAAGCCTACTGTCAAGTAAAAAATAAATAAAAAATAAACATCACATATAAAATAAAAATAAAAAGTGCGTCAATCAGAGAGCACAGGCAGTGATTTAATGAAAACCACTGCAATTTTAAAAAGTAACAAGAAATAGTTTGTGAATAGTAGACATTCTGATACTGTTGTGCTCTGCATAATTGTTTCTAGTCTTGGTTAAATAAAATTTAAATTCTATTTTAATGACACTGGGGTGAAAAGTAAATTACCAGCCAAATGAACCAAGGAC
>RJWJ010035070.1:0-16877 GCA_004363605.1 Indri indri
GCTCATGCTAACTTCTTAAAAGCCTTCTTTAACTTCCCATTGTCATGAGGACAAAAACAAAACTCATTACCATGTCCTATAAATACCTGCAAGGTGTTCTTCCTGGCTGCTTCTCCACTGTAATCTCACATTTGTTTCCCCTGGCTCCCTCTACTGTAGGTATAATAATTCATTTTTCAACAAATATTTACTGAACAATAGTTTTATTCTAAGTGCTGTGGTTATAGCAGTAAACAAAGACAGAAAACATCTATGTCCTCAGAGCTCATATTCTCTTGAGAGGAGACAGGCAAGAAATAATAAATTACAATCTCTTGTAGTTGCCATGATCTTTTCTGCCGTAAGTTGGTCACACATGATGCTTCCTTTTCCTGGAATGGTTTCTTGTACTCTATTCAGCTATCTCATCTCTCATTTCTCTAAGTATTCCTTCCTTGAGATAGCCTCCCCTGAAATCATAGACTAGATCCATTCTATTATAAGCTCCTTTAGAACCATGTACTTTTAGTGGCATTTATCACAATCATGACTTTATACTGAGTTCTGTGATTATTAGACTGGTATTTGTCTTAAGCAGCAGACTGTAAGGAACCACTTTGGTTTTCTTTTCCATAACATACCCTGGGTCTAATAGTAATACCATGTAAGAATAAGCTCTCCAAGGCAAGAGACTTTGTTCTGTTTTATTCACTGGTGTGTCTCATATACCTTGAACAGTCAGCCAGTCACTAAGGGAAAAAACCACCCATCCACCTCTCTTTCGATCCCCCCTTTCTGTATTTTATAGCATAACACTTCTTGTCTCATATTTGAATATGATATATCATGTGAATGTCTGTATATATGTGTATGTATAGTAAAAATGTTTTGAAAGGAAACTGGGATAATTGAGAAATATCTTAAGATATGTGAAGATAAAGATGTAAATGAGATCAGGGATGGTATGAAGTTTCTATGTTTTTAGATTACCAACAGATAATGAGTTGAATTGGAAGCTTAATTCTGAGTTGTGGTGGGTATGGGAGTCTGAGGAGCAAAGTTTCTAAAGAATTAATGGCAAAATTTCTATTCACTGAATGTATATATTTGAGAAATGGTATGTTGTGTTATAAAATAATAATTCCAACTGAGAATAGAATTTATATACTAGTTTGAAATGTATAATTGGGATAAACACAATCCTTACTTCCAATTTCTCTGTAAGTAAGATTATTTTCACGTATTGCTTGGAAACTACATCTTAAAAAATTCCAGATATTTATTACATGTGCATTTAAGTAAGTATATTGAGTTTTTGACCCTAAAGATTATTTAATGATAATTTTTAGATACCCATAAGAAAATATTTCTGGAATTGAGGAGATAAATTGCATATGTCCTAAACATTTATGTCTTTAATTTTGTGAAGGTGTGTAACATTGGAATGCATAAACATTGACATGACTGAACGTTAGCTTTTTTAAATAAAAATGATCTTCTTTCCCTATGAGCTTAAGGAATTATGTACAAATGACTTTATATTACTAGTGTTTTACGGTTATGGGACAGAATATTTTATTCTTCTAATCAATTTGTCCAAAGCAAAAATGAAAGTTTGGATTTGCAAATTAATTTAGTTTTGTTAGAAGCATATAGTATATTTTCCAATGTGTAACTTGTTGTCTTCTATTATTTATACACTAGCTAAATTTCATTCATTTGATGTCTTAAAGTATTTTAAGTATTTTAATATGA
Source organism: Indri indri (assembly GCA_004363605.1). Taxonomy (NCBI): domain Eukaryota; kingdom Metazoa; phylum Chordata; class Mammalia; order Primates; family Indriidae; genus Indri; species Indri indri. Next base: position 1,735 of record RJWJ010035070.1, read on the forward strand.
ACTACACCCCATTGTTCTAAACATGTTTAAAAATTCACAACCCTTTCTTACTACTTTCAAAATGTCTTTCAAATGTCTGCCACATATGCCAAATTTTAATTATACCTTTCCTGTTCTGTTTTTATATAAGCCTCTTTCATCTGTTTATACAAACATTAGAATTCTTATCCTTATTCTAAAATCTGTATTTATAAATTCATGGACTTTGTCTCTACTAGACACACAAGAGGGCTTTCATGTTTATTTGTCTGAAAGACTGGGCTCAAGAAAGCTCATTTTTTAATGCTTAGTGTGATAAATACTTGAATTGGCAAATACGTGTCTTATGAGAAGCGTAAACTCCTTCAGGACTCATTATCCTTAGAAGCTGTGTTCTTGGAGTAATCTTAAGGAACAGTTTCATTAAATGATTGGTGATGTATTGTATATGATATCAGTTAGAATTCATGCTGATTTGATTGTAACCACAGTTTTGCCTCAGTAAAACAGAGATTTTCGCAAATATTGTTTGATCTATGTTCAAATCAAGTCTGCAAGTTTAAATTTGCTATTACGGTACATATTGTTATCCCATTTGCCTCAGGTTGTGATGGAATTTTAGGGACAAAAAAGACCGTTAAATTTATTTACATATTCAAGAAGACTTGAAATTACCTGTTTGACAAATTCATTTATTATAATCTAATCCTTCATTTTTGGAGAGAAAACTTTATATTCTAAGTCTGTGTTCTGAAATTTCTCTGTAAGATTAAAATCTTAAATACTTACTTTAATTATTATACAACTTGTTTTGTCAATGTGATTTTTATCTTGAATGATAAAATCCTAGAAGACAAAGTAGATTATAGAACAACTAACATAGGCCAGGCCTGGTGGCTCGTGCCTATAATCCCAGGACTATGGGAGGCTGAGGTGAGAGGATCACTTGAGGCCAGGAGTTCAAGACCAGCCTGGGCAACATGGTGAGACCCTGTCTCTGCAAAAATCTTTCTTTAAAAAAGTTAGCCAGGTGTGGCGGCAGGCACCTGTAGTCCCAGCTACTTGAGAGGCTGAGGTAGGAGGATCACTTGAGCCCAAGAATTGAAGGTTGCAGTGAGCTATGATCATGCCAGTGCACTCCGGCCTGGGCCATGGAGTGTCTGTCTCAAAAAAAAAAAAGGAGTCTCATAGGGAGAATTTGGATTCTGCCCATGTAAAGCCAGTGCATCCCTTGCCATTCTTTAGAACATATTCTGAGCACTTGGAAACCCCCAAGTTCCTACCCTTTTGGCCCCAACCCCATTTTGAAGGCCTACTGAAATCTGTCCCTGAGATTCATCTTCCTGAGAGAAGACCTCTTTGCTTAGTGTATGAACATCCAGCCATAAAAGAATCTGAGGAGTGGACATGAAGCTTGGCAGTGTGGGTTGGGTGTCCATCTTCCCATAGACAGAACACACCGCAGGTGTGCACACCTCAGACCTAAAGGATTCCAAGACATGGTTCTGTGCAGGGAGCTTGGTGGTATGGGATGGATGTCCACAGAAGTGTGAGCATGGCCCCTTGCAGTACAGAGCTGTACAGAGCTGAGAGAGACTCTATATCTTCCCATACTATTCTCGTCTAGCACAGAACTTAGAAGAGTTTCAAAAATCTAAATTCTGTAAGACTGTTCATCTAATTGGAAATATACCAGTTAGGAAGTAATAAATACCAAATTAATATAAATAGGTCTATTTGTCATGGTATAAGAATAGAACTTATTTTATTTAACAGTTTGTTCAGTTGGTTTATAACCCTAAATAGGTTAGACTTATGGTATAGGGGCTTCCATTGACATTACTATCCCAGGCTCAACAAATATTAGGAGTTGGTCTATACAGGGGTTCTAAATTCTGTTCTCTAAAAGCAGTATTCACTTTTGTTTGTTTGTTTTTGTTTTTGAGACAGGGTTTTGCTCTGTTGCCTGGGCTAGAGTGCAGTGGCATCATCATAGCTCACTGCAGCTTTAAACTCCAAAGCTCAAGCGATCCTCCCTACTCAGCCTCCCAGGTAGCTGGGACTATAGGTGTGTGCCACCATTCTCAGCTAATTTTTCTATTTTCTGTAGAGACTGTAGGTTCTCACTATGTTGCTCAGGCTGATCTTAAGTTCCTGGCTTCGAGTGATCCTTCCATTTCAGCCTCCCAAAGTTCTAGGATTTACAGGTGTGAGTCACTGTGCTCAGCCTGTGTTCACTTTTTATTAGAGAATTAGTATCTTTTTATTGAATTATAGATTATAAAGAGAACTTTGAGTTCAGTGGGTCTACTTGCTTACCAAGAATGGAAACTTGCTTTCTAGAATCCATAGCATGCTTATTCTGCCTTAGTTTTAATAGTTTTAGACACAAGCATATCAACAACATACAAAGCAGTGCTTCCAATTGTTTCATTAATTTACAATTAAAAATTATTTCTAATGTTTAGTCCTTTTCTTTTCTGCTCTATTTTTTCCATGAAATAGGGGTCAGTGTCCTCTCTGTCCAGCCTAAGTCAAAAATTAGTGCCAGGCTGTCTTTCCATGTTAACACCTTCCTTTGAGGATGAGAATTCACTGATTTTTCTTTGTTAGACTATGCACATTTTGTGTACTTTTATACACACCATTCATTTTTAAATGTATTCACTGAAGATTTATTGACTGCCCAATGCCCAAGAGCTTTTTATTCATTCCTTACCTAAGAAAAGGTTTTCAGAGTGCGGTATTTCACAGTATTAATTTCAATTTTACTAGAATAAAAAATACTAAGCCATGCTTTATAATAAATATGTATATATTTATAAAGGAGAAATTTTATTTGATGACAAAGAAATTTCTCTTTCAGGCATTGCTTCCACCTTGAATTTATTAAAATGTTTCCTGATTTGGAAGAATAACATACTTATATTTTCTCTTTCAAAAACATTCGTGGTGGGAAATAAGGAAGATAGATTGTTAAGAAAATGTAAATGTCAATGTGAAATTGACATAGAAAATCCTGAAGAATCCACACAAAAATATTAGAACTATTGAACAAGTAGAGCAAGGTTGCAGATACAAGATCATACAAAAATCAATTATATTTGTATATATCAACAACAAAGGATTTGAAAATGAAATTAAGAAAAACAATCCATGTATAATAGCATTGAAAAGAAGAAAATACTTAGGAATGAATTTAACAAAACAAATACATGATTTGTGTGGTGAAAATTACAAAACTTTGTTGAAAGACATTAAAGAGGACCTAAATAAATGGAAATTCATTCCATGTTCATGGTTTGAAAGACTAATTCCTGTCAAAATTCCAGCTACTTTCATATATAAACTGACCAACTAATCTGAAAATTCATATGAAAATCTAAGGTACCTAAAATACCTAAAACAATTGTGAAAAAGATGAACAAATTTAGAGGACTTATGCTTCCTGATTCAAAATTTACTACAAAGCTATAATAATCAAGACAGTGTGGCCCTGATATAAAGATAGACATATAGATCGATGGAATGGATTTCAAAGTCCAGAAATAGACCTTCATGTTTATCATCAATTGATTTTTTACAAGTGTTCCAAGAACATTCAATGTGGAAAAAATACTTATTTCAACAAGCGGTAGGACAGCTGAATATTCATGTGGAAAAGAATGAAGTTGGACTCCTATCTCACACTACACACAAAAAATTAACATGGATCAAAGACCTAAATGTAAGAGCTGAAATTATGAAACTTTTGGAATGAAATATAGAACTAAATCTTTGTGACCATAAGTTAGGCAGTGGTTTCTTGGATATGACATGAAAGTTAAGCAACCAAAGGAAAAAAAATGATAATTTGAACTCCATCACAATTAAAACTTTTGTGGTGCAGATGATACCAAGGAAGTGAAAAGAAAACATGCAGAATAGGAGAAAATATTTGCAAGTTACCTGTCTGATAAGGGACTTGTATCCAAGAGTGTAAAGGACTTTTCTGACACTCAATAATAAAATGACAAATAATGACTTGAGTAAATATTCTTTATTGGATATATGCAAATTTCCAATAATCTCATTAATAGACACTCAACATCACTAGTTATTAAAGAAATGCAAATCAGGGGGAGGGAGCCAAGATGGCAGACTAGAAGCAGCCTACACAGCTCCTCTCAAGGAGGGGATAGTGGATTATAAGTAGATGGTTACCTAAGAATGGACTATCTTAGAAAGAGCATTGTGAATCATGAGAGAAGTGACTGGAGATACACAAAGTGAAGAAGAAAGAAGCGGGATGATCTGCTTGGCAAGATAAGAAAGTACTTGGGGAAAGCACCCACATGTGGGGAAGGGTCAGATGAGAGAATCTCCGGGCTCCACAGCCCCCCCCCCCATAGACACTACAGCCAGAGCTATGAGAGGGCCCCCCTATTGCAGGCCTCCAAATTGATCAGGAAGCTGCTTGGAGACTGCAACCGCATTACACCAGAGACCACGCACAATGGGGATCCACTGGTTTCTGATCCCAGGTTGCCGTAACTAATGACATTCTGAGCTCTCAGTCCCAGAGTTCTCAGTCTACATGTGGGTCATCTGCACTGCAGATGCCTCCCCATTGCCCCTGGCTGACCAGGGAGCGATTGGAGAGGGTCATGTGTACCGTGACTGGGAACCATATGCATCCCCCACCAGGGGATCTGAGCAGAGCAGGCGCCCGTAGTCCCCACCATCTACCACCACCATCTGGATAGCGCCACTGCTGCCACCTGAGTAGCACTGCAGCAGCTGCCACAGCCAGACCTGAGTGGAGAGAGCCCCAGCTGCCTAGACTTACCAGCAGCACACCACATGCCTCTCCAGCCCTGCCAGCCTCGAGCTGCCCAGCCACTGCAATCCAAAGAATTGCTCAGCAGCTGCAGTTAAGCCGCCTTGGCCCGCATCATGTGCCACACACCTTGACAATTTGCCTGCACTGCACACCACCTAGCTGTCACAGCACTGCATAGCACTGCAGACCTGCTTGCTCAGCCACCCGCTGCCGCATGCTACCACAGGCCCAGACCTGGGCAGAGAGAATGCCCACAGCCCTGACACCCATGGCCACTGTCTGAATGGCCTCACCCAGCTGCCACTGCCACCAGTGCGGGGAGATCTGGGAAGAACGAACCCTCATGCCAGCCACCTCCATGGAAGGGACTTACTCAGCCCCTGCCCTAACTTTCAACAGTGTCCTGGGAACTGACCCACCACTCTGCACAAATATTCCACAGCCCTGTCTTGGAATGTAACAACTGCAGGGGAATAGAACGACACAGAAGAACAGCTGTGTTGCAGGCTCCCATTGTAGGTGCCTGTCTCCTGCCGGGTAAGTCCTCTGGAGTAGAACACAAGAGCAACATCCAGGGACCTCTCCTTCCTTTCACTAAGTAGAAGAGTTCCCTGTAGAGGAGAACAGGTGCACTCCAAATTTATCTGCCTTGAGCTAAGAGAAGAGGTTTCAGATGAGAAGGAACCAGTATAATAACTCTAGCAACATGAAAAAAACAAGATGTTTTAACACCTCAAAGGATCACTATAGGTCTCCAGTAACAGACCCCAACCTAAAGGAAATTGTCAAAATGTCAGATATGAAATTCAGAATATGGAGGACAAATAAGATGAATGGGGATTGATGAGAAAACCAACACAAAGAAATCAAAAAAATAATTCAAGATATGAATGCAAAATTCTCTAAAGAAATAGATAACAAAAGAAAAGATATAACAGAACTTAAAGAAATTAAAGAGTCTTTTAGGGAATTTCAAAATATAGCAGAAAGCTTTAACAACAGACTAGACCAAGCAGAAGAAAGAATTCCAGAGCTTGAAGACAGGGCTTTTGAATTAACCTAGTCAGACAAAAATGTACTAGAATGGCTAAATTAAAGACAGACAGACAATAACAAGTGCTGTTGGGGATGTGGAGAACTTGGAACCCTCATACATTGCTGGTGGGATTGTTAAATTGTACCGTAACTTTGGAAAACAGTTTGACATTTCCTCAAAATGTTAGGCATAGAGCTACCATATGACTAATTCCACTCCTAAGCATCTTTCCAAGAGAATTCATTAGAGGAGCTTTCCTTTATAAGATTGGGTAAAGGGGATATGGTTAAAGGAGAAGGGTTGTTAAACTTTTATCAATGCCTAAGAAATTAAAAATCACCACAACCATCAGCCCCTTAAATTAGAGTGTGTCTAATTATCAAAATAACCCAATGTGGTAGAAGGCAGTTTCCTCATATGATATAAGACCCATTGATATTTTCGAAGCCTGTAAAAATTAGGACACATTTTGGATTAGTCTGACTTAAAAAATTGTGGCTGTTTTTTCCTACATTCTCTGTCTGCAAGCACAAAATCAGAATTGGTTTACAAAATGGTGGGCTATATAAGGGACTTTATAAAATTTAAAATAAACCTTAAATTTAATAGAGGAACAGTCTCTGGTGAAATATTTTTCCTCTGGAAATCATATATATATGATTTTTTTTGTATACGTATACAAGTAATCTCTTAATTCCTTCACTTGGATATCATTTGCATTTATTATATTCAGCCAAATATATATGCTAAGGAAAATGGTCTTCTAATTTATATTTAAACCATTCATAAGTACTGCAAATATATTTAATAAATTTCTCATTTTACCTTAGATACATTTGGCTTCTTGAAATATGCAGGTAAGAAATTAGGAGTGGTATCAGCAACACAAAAATAAGGAACATTCATTGTGACACTTGCAATGAATGGTCACTGGATAGCTAGCAGTTGAAGACAAAGTGTTGTTTCACCCTCTTCTCCCTCCCAATGACTCATAGACAGTAAGATATTCTCTATAACATGAGCCGAATAAGTAAAAGTATTTGATAAAGAAACTGTGCCCTGGCGGCATGATGAATATGGTGAAGCAGGTCATTAAGTACCTTGCACTATCGACATATTAGGAATTTTTATCTCTAATGATAGTGGCTCACCTTAACACAATTTGGGAAAATCGATTTTTAAACACAAGGAATGCGTAATATAATTAAGGTTCTGAGCAACTCATAAATAAATTAATACAAATCCAAGCACATCTGGTTGTAGAGCTTCTGTAAATTTAGTCTAAATGGTGAATAAATGTCATTTTAAGTAATTATCGCAGTAAAAGTAGGCTCAGAAAAAAAATCTTTTAAATTGAACCAAACCGACGCTGCTTGACTTGCTGATTTTAAATGTGTTGTTTTCTTTTTATTAAGATAGTAGATCTCAAGATATCTTTGGCAACAGTAAAGCTTCTCATTTTTTCCCACACGCATAGGGCATATGTTCTACTCATGCTCTAGAAATAAATGTGATTGAATATGAATGTGAGAAAATCAAAATAACTCAGTAATGAGTACAAGTTGCTCCCACTGAATGTTAGTAATTCATTTTTAAAAATCAGATATATTGAATAAAAATGCTCTTTGAGAGTTTAGTTTCAAGGATGTTACATTAAAAAATACTTTACATATCAACTCAGAACCTTCAACCAATTTCCTAAAATGTAGCCAAAATAGCAACCATCAACATAAAAGTAAAAAGAGATTATTTTAGGTTGTAAATGCTTAAAGTATCACTTTATGATCACTAAACAATAAAGTAGGAAAAAAAGTTACTTTGAATGCCTGTGGCCTCTCTTAGATGTCATACTCCTTTTCTTTATGGTTTCCAAGACATGTACATGAGATTTAAACCAATCTAGGTTATAAAAATATTGTATTGCATTTTGTAGAAATAAATATGAATTTTAAATTGTAGTACTGTGTTTTGTGGAAGTAAATGTAAGTAAACAATCTAAAGATCATTGTATATTTTATGAAGTTTTTGTATTAAAAACCAAGAGTCATTCTTCTAGGAAAACTTATTCAGAGATAGCCTGATGGGTAGGCTTGATTTTGAATTTATACTTCAAGTCATCTGTTGTAAGGAGTGCTGGGAGTGAAAAACAATGTGACGTGATCCCTGGCTACAAGGAAGTCACAGTCTAATAAGGAAAACACTTGTAAATAGCACATTACAAAGTGATAAAAGTGCTGTATTCTCTGTATAAAGTGCTAAGACCTGGGATGGGGTAGTCATGCACAGTCAGTGTTCAAGCTGGGCTCACCTTAAAGAAAGAGTAACCCTCCATTGGTCAGAGGAAGGAGGGAAGATCATTAGCAAAAGCTTAAGAACTGAAAGTACCGCTTTGCTCAGAGTATGTGTGAGGATAGACTACAGTGTGTCTGCTTCAGGATGGCAAGAAACGAGACTAGTGTGTGGCAAGAGACAAGACTGGAATAGTTGATCGATTTTTAGTGAAAGGAGAAAAATTAAGAATTTAACCTTCAGGCAGTGAGAAGCAGGTTCGTGTCAGGGTAGTGACACTCATCTATTCAACAAATATTTGCATGGTTAGTACAGCCAGGAAATGGACACACTATAAATATATTCTAACAGAAGAGATAAATGGGGAAAGCTCAAATGTGTGTTTTAAAAAGACTGTTTAGACATGGTCGATCAGTTGTGCATGGGTCTTCAGGGAAACTTGTGGAAAGTCTCCTGCGTAGGTGAGAACAATGACAAAGTGGATTGACGCGGTGGCAGAGCACCTGGAGTGGAGACACTGAGAGGAGCTCCGGAAATGGATTCAGCAGGACCCCATGACTACTACAGGTAGAATGGTGAGGACCAGGGAGTAACTCATGTTTAAATGGCTGAGATTTCTGTTTTTGTTTTTGTTAGGTAACTAGGAAGATTGTGGTTGAAGGGAAGACAGGGAAAAAAATAAGTTTTAGAGTTAAGGTGAATTTAGTTTGAGGTATACAGAGTTTTATTTGTCTTGGAAACTTTAGAGTGGAAATGTAGAGTTAAAAAATGAAAAAAAAAATACAAAACCCAGGATGATAATTTGGGTTTGATGTATGAAAAGATGAAAGATGGTAGATGTGGATTGTTAAGAATGGATGAGATCAACCAGAAGTGTGTTTAGCTCAGGCCACCTCAGCAAAGGGATTTAGTTCCAAGGATAGAAGGAAAGGGGAAAATGTTATCAGGTTTGAAGGAACTACAGTAAAAGTGGTCTCAAGAATTTAGAATTGTTCAGGCAGGCAATGAACCAGAGTAGCCCTACTGAGGTAGGGGGAAGCTTTATACTCACTATATCCACATACTCTCCATCTATTCTCTCTTACATCCACTCCAATATATGTCTGAAATCATTCTTATAAGGTTAGCCAACATCCTTAACCTTGCTAAGTCCAGTGGTCAAAACTCAGTTTTTATTTAACTAAATTTCTGAGTAGGATGAGTCAGTTGATTTCTTTCCCATTGTTAAATGACTTCCTGTGCTTGAATTTTATGGTCTACATTCTCCTGGTTTCCTTCCACCTTCACTGGTTTCCCCCTTCTTACTTCATTTGCTGGAGCCTCATTCTCTTCCTGAGCTCCATGTATTAGAGTATCACTAGGCTCAAATCTTAGCCATCTTCCTTTCTCTATACCAACCCACTTCGATGAATTTGAGCATTAATCACATGCTGATGACTCAAAAATTTACAGATCGATCCTCACCCTTTTCCCAAGGCGCCACAATTATACATCCAACTCTTGATCCTATATCTCTACTTAGATCTTACCTAAATATAACAAAAGTATAACTCATAATTTTCTCTGCCAAGCTGCTGCTTCTCCCAATCATTTTTATGTCTGTAATTGTGTCTACTCTTGACCTACTTACTCAAGCCAAAAACCTGAGAGTCATTTTTGAGTTCCCCCTTTTTCTTAGGCTTCTATTCCAATCTACAGCAAACCTCCACCTTCAAAATAATCCAACTGATTTTTAGACCTCCACCGTAGCCTTCATCTTATCTCACCTGGTCTAGTGCAACTGCCTCACAACTGATCCCGCAGCTCCACTCAGATTAGATCAGATCTGTAGTAAAGCTCTTGAAAATCTTAGCATCACACTTAGAAGAAAATAAAAATTCTGTATCATGATGTAATCTATTGCTGCATAATAAATTACCTTAAAACATAACAGCTTAAAATGCAAACATTTATTATCTTTCAGTTTCTTTAGGTAAGGAATTTGGGAGAAGCTTGGATGTGTGGTTCTGGCTTAGGGTGTCTGAAGAAGTTGCAGTCATTTGAAAGTTTTAATGGAGATAGAGCATTTACTTCACTTAAAGTGTACTTGGCATAAAAACAACTACCCCCCCCAAAAAAAACCAAAACAAAACCATGTGCACAAGAAAACAAGAAGCTTTTTTAAAGTGATGAATATGTTTAATATCTTGATCGTGTTGATGGTCTTATGGTTGTATGTACATGTTAAAAGTCATCAAAATGTAACAATAAATATTTGCAATATTTTGTATATTAATTATACCTCAATAATACTTTAAAAAAATCCTCTCTTGAATTATGTCATAATTTACTCATGCATTTACTTTCTACTTCATTAGACTGTAGGATTCAGGAGGGCAGGGATTTTTGTCTGCTTCAACATGGTGTTTCCAGTTCCTGGTACGGTGCCTGGCACGTGATAGCCTCTCAATAAATAATTATTGAATGGAGGAGTGAGTGGGTGAGAGCATGAATGATTCATGTAATGGTTCGGAACCTGAGCTTTGGAAATTCAAATCTCTGCTCCATTACTTTGCTAGCCCTACAATTGGGGGAATTAATCTTCAGGTTCCCTTTTTGTGTAATGCAGGTAATAGTTGCGTATGTCATCTTGGATTAATGTGAGGATCGAATGATATAATGCATATAAATATGTTGAGCAATTCCTTGCACCTGGTACAAAGTTGAGAAAACTCAGTAAGAGTGGCCACAGCACTACCTGGGCTTTTCCCAGCATCTGATATTGCCTTTGTCAGAATGATGCACGATGGAACTACTACTTGCAAAGTAGCATGTTAATATAAGATATCTCTACTACTTTTCTTATGTAGTATGATTATAATTGCTCAGCAAGAAGAAATGTGTGTCCTGTATTGTTTGTTGTGTGGCACTTTATGTGTATTTAACTTAGCAAGAACTAAAGTCAAAACATTAATGCATTCAGAGAAAGGGACCCAAACTGGAAGATTGCATGTGGATATATATGGAATGAGTATCAATAAAATATTGTTCTTTTTAAAGAAACTTTAAAGATTTTTACTTTTAAACTTAAGAATTTGTGTCTGGCTCTTAACACAATAAAAAAAAAAACCCTTGATCTTCTGTGTTTCGTGAAGTACCAATGCTCATTGCTATGAGACAGTACTATCCAAAATGTTCCAACATTTTTTGAGTAATGGTTTCAACAAATTTATTCCACACCCTATTCTTACCATCACTTTGGCCTCATTTTTCTCATTCTTCTTCATTTTTCCTATTTCTTACTTAAATGAATATGAATGCTATTGTTAACATATGCATAATAAGTCTGAAAGAACACATTGTAATACGTCATTTGTATGCCATTAATACCTAACAATCTACCTAAAAACAAGGTGTAAGCATGTGAAATACAATAACATTGGCTGTGATGATCTTTGATTTTAATGATGGAAAACTTCAATGAAATATCATGTACAGCTCCCAAATGCAAGTAAATAAAATGGTAATGGCTAATATTTATCAAGCTCTTATTATGTGTCAAATACTATACTAAGTACTTTGAATAACTTCACTCATTTAATGCTCACAACAATTTTATGAGGATATTATCCCCATTTTACAAGTAAGCAATGTGACATAGAAAACTTAAGTAAACTAATTAAATGAACTAGCCTATGTTCAGGAATTAGATCAATTTCCAGTACATAAATAACGATTAGAAAGCAATAGTTATTATCATGCTTGTTGCTAAGTGTCACACAGCTAACAAGTGGCAGATACGATACTATACCAGGAAACCTGTGTTCTTAAGAATATACTAGGATGAGCTTCATAAGATTTGATTTCCACTGTAGGGTGGGTGGATGAGAAGGAACAGCAGAGGCCCAGAAATCTTAAATGATTTGTCCAAGGCTGGGTAATATATAAAGAAAAGGTCCCACAGGTTTTCCAGGAAGCATGGTGCCAGCATCTGCTTCTGGTGAGGGCCTCGGGACGCTTTTACTCATGGTGGAAGGCAAAGTGCAAGTGGGCGTGTCACATGGTGAAAGAGGGAGCAAGAGAGACGGGGGAGGTCCCATGTTCTTTTAAACAACCCTCTCTTGTGTGAACTCATTCCTTACCATGGGGAGGGGACCAAGCCATTCATGAGGGAATTGCCCTGATAACCCAAACACCTCCCACTACACCCCACCTTTAACATGGGGGATGACATTTCAATATGAGATTTGGTAGGGACAAATATCCAAACTGTATCAGAAGCTTTATGTTATGACTGAAAGGTAGTACACCTGAATGTGTAACATAGGAATTAAGTGACAGGAGTTTATAGAAGTGAAATTTCTGTGAGTTACTCTGTGCAGCTCCACTGGAAAAAGAAACTGTGAGCCAAGCCTTGAAGCGGGTGGAATTTGGATAAACAAACAGGAAATGGGGACAGGGTGGGTATCAGTTCCACAATTTTAGTAGGTTCAGGGCATTAAAATGAATGAGTAATAATTAAAATAGTTAATTGTCTTATGATTCATCTTGTCGAAAACAAATGCTTACATTATTTTTAAATCAAATTTAACTGTTACCATTTCTATTTCAGTCATCAAAGAAAAATTGCTTGCATAGGTCCTTAAAATTATTTTCACGTTATTCAGGGGGATTTGTCACAAAGAATCTGACATAGTCTTTCATGCCTTCAATAAAAAGGAAAATATTATTCCATATGCACGAACAACATTCCACTCCTTAAATGCTTTTGGAATTAGACTAGTATTCACTAAACTATTATTTGCTGACCTTGAGTGAGGGAAATCCATTATTCACGACATGTGTTTTGCTAGCATCTTTGTTGACACGTAAGGTTGCCATCGTATCACTTAAGCTCTGTTTTGTAAGAAATTATCCATTTTATTTTTTTACGATAAAAAACACCAGTTTAGGGAATAATTTCCTCTTCTACCTTGTTAGTCATTGGGCTAGGAACATAGGCTATAAAGATCAGTAAAACACATTTCCTGCTCAAAGATTACAGAATAGAGGTAGACAGATGTGAGGTGTTATAATATCAAAACAACATGATAATTATTGCCAGAGAGCTATGCACAAAATGCTAATCCTTATAATGTCATCATTTGATTGATTTAGTTTTCGTTAAAAAAAAATTAAGGAAACTGAGGCTAATTAACTTGCTTAAGATCATGTAGCTAGCAGGTGGCAAAGTTACTTTTAGCACCCAGATTTAATTCCATAAACTACAAACAAAACTAAAAGAAATTTTACGTTCATAAGGATTATTGGATTACTAATATTATTAATGCAGCATAATAATTTTAAAGTGACATTTTTATCATTTACCTGTTTCTGAGATGGATTTGAGGCTGCTTATAATAAAAGCAAGTACGAAATAAAATAAAATGTTATTGCAGGATAAAACAAAAAAGTTGTAAAGATAATGAGAATAAAAAGTTATACAAGAGATCCTTATGAGAAGAGTTAGAGCTATTTGAAGACAGACTTAGCTTTGAGCTTGCCAAAAGTAGGCAAGGCAAAACATGAACCTTAATTGCCCACACTCCTGGAAAATATTTTATATAAGGACAAATTTCTAAATGGTATGTTTAAGCAAAGGCTGGCTCCTGTTTTTATCATTTTTGTTTACAGTATTAAATGTATGGCCACACTGAGGACTCCTCAATTTTTAAATCCTTTATTCCTATTGCTTTCTTTTATGCGTTTGTAATATGTATGACATTAGCTCTTTGAACTCCTGTTTCTTTGTTTGAAAAGTGGGATAATTGTGTGCTCTCTCTCTCTCTCTGTGTGTATATATATATATATACATATATATATGCGCACCAAGGAGTAACATTGGTGTTTCTTCACCCATTTTTTTGATGCTGAAATTTGAAAATTTATATTTTTCTGATAAGTATCAGTAAAGTAAAATTTGTGCTAAATCTTTTCCTCATGCTTTTATTAATGTTAAGGTTTTATTTCATGACAAAGTGTTATAGTATATTTGTCCTTTTATTCTGGGTTTAGATTTTGAAGTGCTGGAAATGTACTGTATTATAGTATACATACTGATCTCTCAAATTTTATGTGGGAGATCCTAAAATAAAGACGAAAATTATTCTACTATGTGACATTCTTTCATTCTGTTAACTCTAATGATTCAAGGTTTGGTTCTGTATTCAGACAGAAAGAGCAGAAAATACTTTGACTTAGAAAATAAAAGGGTATGATTTGAGGTTGCAGCAAGCAGGATTACCTTTGCTTGGGTTATATTATGGAAATGTAAGTTGTTTGTGTTCCTTTTATAATAAGGAGTTCTAATCATCAGGTAGTCAAGCATCATTTGTATTGTAGTTAAAGTTCCTTCTGAAAATGTCCATAAATAAATGTTAGGATTTTTTACAACCTCTCATTGACTTTGGTCTTAAATGAGCATAAATTTGAAAACACTGAATTCTAGCATTCTCTGTTGTTATATTTAAAGGTCATTCTCATTTTATTGACAAAGGCTGTTTTCTTACCAGACAAATTGCATGTTCTTCATTTAAATATGTTCTAAAATTATAGCTTGCATATAAATTTTCTTCAAATTTATAAATTCTTTAAATTGCATGGAAAAAATATTTTTGAAATCTTCATAATAACTAAATGTATCTTGATTTTTTAAAATTTTCTTAGAACTAGGAATTTCTAGTTCACACATATTTTCAATTTGTCTCTCCTTTTCTTTGAATTTTAGCAATATAAGTACCTGGAAGAACATGTATTTCACCCCCCCCCCCATAAAGAAATTAGGCATAAAGAGTTTCTCGTAATTAAAACCCCTAAGAACATATTTAGTATAATTTCCATATTTTCATTTTGGTTGGGATCCATTGTTAGAGAGCTGGTGCGCTTCTTTGTGGGCGTCCTTTCAGTCTGATTTTTCATACTTCCGGAGTTCTTGTGCTTATTCTTTTTCATCTTGTACAGCTGCCGGTTCTTGTTTTTGGATTTTCTTTTGTTTAGATG
>RJWJ010035071.1:0-16887 GCA_004363605.1 Indri indri
TATTTCCACCAATTTCTTATTTTTAGACCATTCAATTTGAGCCTAATGATGATCTCTGCCATGTTGTTTGTTCTCCTTATCATCTGTGGTTTCAATATTGTTTATACATTTGTTATGCCTTCTCCAGCCTCATAGATTGCCAATTTCTTTTTCATTATTTTTATTTTCCACTCATTTGCCAATTACTTCCCAATTACTTCTAAACAGTTTTTAAACTTAATGAGTGCTCTATTAATGCAGCATTAATTATAACAAAGTTATGAGTTTTTGTTAAATTTTGAGGAATAACTGTTATTGAATGAGGTCACAGTAATAGCTATAAATTATACTCAGCTATTGCTCAATAATACTGCCTAACAAACTACACCAAATGTAATTGGCATACAATAACAATGAGAATTAATTTCATAAACATGCATCAACTAGGATTAGGTTGAAATTACACTGGGATTGACTGGAATTCTCTCTAGGTCTCAAGGCATGTTTGTGTATGCTCTATCGGTGGCTACTCAAGGCAAGTTCCTCCTGTGTTGAAATACAGGCATGTAAGACAACAAGCCCAATTGCTCAAGCACGTTTCAAGTCTTTGATCACTTCACATCCGCTAACATCCCATTGGCCAAAGCAAGTGACATGGTCAAGTCCAATGTCAAGAAACAAAGTAGTATAAACTGTACAGCATAAGGTCATAGTAGATATTTAACAGTACTATTAAGTACAATAATTTAATTTACCACATTATTCTAGAAATATTCATTTCTGGAACACAGATGATAGGTTGATATTCTTGTCCATATATCTAAGCTCAATAGGAACTTTGAGTCTTTCTCTTCTACCTTCCCTCTTATTCTTCTTCCAAGTTGAAGAAAGATCTCAAATACCAGAGACAGTAGAATGTGATATTAAATAGCTTTTGCTCTGGGGTCAGACTCCCTGAGTTTCAATTCTTGCTCAGCCATCTCTCAGGCAACCTCATTTTTCTCTGCCTTGGTTTCCATATTTATAAAGTGGAGATGATAATACTAGCTTCCTTATAGTTTGTTATGAGGATTGGATGAAATAATCTATATAAAGCACTTAGAACACTACTAGCATATAGAAAGCATTCAATAAAAGTCAACTATTTGATGGGAAGAGAAAGGAATTATAAATAGATTTGGATCAAGGTTAAATGTTTTCATCTCCCTTCACTTTATCCCTTGAGCCACTTTTTTCCAAGTGAATATTCATCATTTTTCTTCCTATATGGCTACTGCAAAAAGAATGACCCGGTGCTGGTCAAAGAAAGCCCCATCCCAGGAAAGGAAGCTTGGTGTAGGCTTCTTAAGTAGCTGTAGCTCTTTTCCTTAAAAAGTACACAAGGAGTTCCTTTCTTTCATGATCCTTTCTCTAATTGAGAAGAAAAATTATGGAAAATATTCTCTAAATAATTTCTACATAGAATAAGTGCCATAATTTGAGAGCTTACATTGAGCCAAGAACTCTAATCATTTTGCATACATTATCTTACTTAATCCTCCCAAAGATCCTAGGTGATGAATAACATTATCCATATTTACAAATAAAGGTAATTGAAAGTATATTAATTTGCCCAAGGATTCAGGGCTAGCAAGTGGCCAAACTTGCATTGAAAACAGGTCTGTCTGATTCCAGAGTCTCTTTGAAACAGTAACATTAGAAGTTCTTCAAAATGGAGTATGGCTGCTATATATTCTGAAAATAAACACAAAATAGTTATGAAGTTGTGATGCTTCATATAATCTTAATATGAAGAAGAAAAAAATCACTTTGGCAGTTCAACAATTGACTCTTACTCATATTTAAGCTCAGTACTCTTAATTATAAGGAGACGATTAAGTTTTAAAAGATTACGGTAAAAAAATTAGTATACATTCATTTACTATTACAATAAGTGCTACATCTCATGTAAGGGTGCCTTCCCACCCCTTGCTCATCCCCCAAAACATTGCTGAGATCATATTATGAC
The DNA here is from genome assembly GCA_004363605.1 of Indri indri. NCBI lineage: Eukaryota > Metazoa > Chordata > Mammalia > Primates > Indriidae > Indri > Indri indri. The sequence continues at coordinate 1,988 of RJWJ010035071.1, forward strand.
ATCCTAGGCTACCATGTATGGTCACACAGGTGTGCACAGCACAATTCCAGAGGATATTAATCTTATAGAACATAATTTGAATGGCACCTCTGCTGTGCAATGATGGTCCAAATGAGAGCCCACCCATTTGATAAAAACTCAGATCCCAAGTAATGAGTGGTCTGATATTCTCCCCATCCAGTTTTTACAATGTGTTTTTATTGCATTTAGAAAAAAAGACATTTTTCTGGAGCATTTTTCAGATTGATTTGCTGACTACAATAAGCCTGCTTACAAAATCTGAAAACATCTTGCCACAAAAATGCACAGCTTATCTCCTGTTATGTTCTTTAGCTGGAGAGTGGATGTAAGTTTTAAGAGTCTGTCAGATAATGGCAACTTCATATTGGCTTTTCAAAGGTACTCATAACATCCATCTCAGTTTCAAAGGACTAGAAACTTTGGTTACTTTCAGGTTTATATTTTGTATTTTATCTATTTGTAGAATCTGCCAGCTGTATTAAGTAATATAGTCTGTATGTGAAATAGAAAACTATCATGTTAAAAGAGACTATAATATTGCACATTATTAAAAAACACAATGTATTTTCTTCTAGAGACCATGACTTACAATAATGACCGTTATCTATATGCAATTACTTCTGTTACCTTGGAACATATTGACATTCATTTATTTAAAGATAATGTAATGCATTTGTATTCATTGAGGTAATCTGTGGATATGATTAAACATGGATGCCCATCTTATACTAAGCAATAAAATGAAAAAAATTGCAATCGGAGCTTTTGCACTGCTAAAAATAGTTCATATCAGATTGAGAAAATTTCATTATGGCTTATTTCAAACACAATTGCAAATTATTATAAGGAAACAAAATGACAACTTGGATAACTGCTATGCCAGAACATTCATTCTACCCAATAATAGGACATGGGACCTAGCCTAACAGGGCAAGTGCTTCAATAAGAGCATCAGTGACTGCTCAAGAATGATTGCTCATTTGTCTCCATTACAGCAGATGAATGCAGAAAAATGGTCAAGCGGTAGCCAAAGCATACTATTGCGGAGAACATAATTGCACATGATGCCAGGAAATAAACTGTTTTAATATTAACCAAAGAATGCATTTGGTGGACGCTTGGAAATACAGCCTAAACGTTCATATCAAAAGTTTCTTGTTTTTAATGCTCTGATTCATAAAGGAGTTTACTGAGTTAGGTAATCATTAATTTTCAGAGATTTATATCTGGGAGCAAAAAAAAGTAGGGACTAAAGTACACAGAAATGACAAGAAACTATCATTTTAATGTACCAAAACTTGCAACATTTTTATGTCTTAAAAAATGTATTTTGAGCGTGTCACTAGAAACAAAATATCACTCATCAAAAATTAGTTCCAAAGAATTTTCTTACAAGTGTCTCTAATTATTGGCCTTCCTGGAACTTCAGAACAAAGCTGTTTTTATTCCATGCCACCCACAATGTTGTCTTTTCTCAACATTATTGGTCTTTATCTCAAGCACATTAGGGCTCCCTTGTTCCAAAGTTAATACCAATTATACTAGGAAGGTTTTCCTATAGCAGGAATAATTAAGTAGCATTGCTGTAGATCAGCAAGTCATTTTCTGATACAGTTGCTGGAGAGATGAAGTATTACATTTCATCTCCATTAAACAGTTTAAAAAGTATTCCACATGTGATAGTCTTTCCACATGATACTTTTACTCGAGGGTGTCAGTGAAAGGAGAGAAGTTATACATTAGCATGCGACTTCTAGTCTTCTACCATCAGAAAGCTTGTCTAATCTAAAATTCACAATTTTATTCACTAAAGATAAAGACCCAGACTAACAGGAATAAATTTAATTGATATCTAATTCTCCCATCATTTTTTCTTTTTTAAAAATCAGAATTGTGATTAAAAAGTATTTTGGTGAAAGGTACTGAAGTGTTTAGAAATCAAGATTTATATATAGTAACATTTCATTTTTCCTTTTTAAAAAAATTATGGACCTTAGATTTCAAGGGATCAGAAATGAAGCACACAAACTCTAGTTTCTGCACATACATGAAAGTATCCCTGGGGAGGTTGGAGGATCAAAGTGAAATCTCACCAGCCATCCTGTACTGGGCTATTTAATGGCATCCCTATGTGGTAGATAATGTGAATTGGTATTCCTCATTTCCGCTTCATCACCCTTCTGGCTGGAGATGTGGAAACTACACTTTTCATCTTCTCTTGGAATTATGTTCTTAGTGTAAATTAGGACTATGAGATTTGGAAGGTGAAAGTGACACAGGGGTCCTCTGCCTTTCCCTTCACCTTTTGTGTGTGTGTGCACGCGCACGCGCTAGGAAACAAAGTCCTGGAAGTATTAGACTTTTCTGTCCAGTTCTCTAGTATACCTTTCTCCATGCTAGGGGATTAGAAGAGCTATTGCAGTAGCAACAGCTACTATCAATTTCAGCTTCCTGTGCCTGGATCACAGCTACAGGGTGTGTCTTGAATCACAGCGCTAGTGGAGGTCTTGGAAGTAGTAGCTCTGGTAGGGAGTCAGTTCTGTTTTGTTCTGGGTGGGAGTCATTCAGGGAATCTAGTATCCACTTTTTGCTAACATCTACTTCCCTGTATTAAATCCCTTCTTGCTGAAAATACCATTTTATTTCTTCACTGGTCCCTCATTGATGCACTCTGTCCTTTCAAGCAGAGAACAAGGTCATTTCAGAGAGGATTCAGCAGCAAATTTGCTCTTTCAGGAAAAAAAAAAAAAAACTGTACATTCACATATAGTTATTACTATACATTTATAATACATATATCTCTATACATATAAAAATCTACATATTTATAAATATATATTATAAATTTATATACACATCCCTTTAACTAATAGATGTTAGTGGAAGGGGTGCTTATGCAGGGAAAACTTCTTAATCTTTTCAAGGAAGAAGAAAGGAAATAGGAATTTCTCAGTAAAAAGGAAGCCACGGTATTTAATAAAAAATCCTAAAGTATTACTACATTACTACTGATAGGAAAAAAGACAAGTAGTAAGGCTAAGAGCTATAAACATTTATACATCTATGTTAATACACTTTCATTTCCATAGTTATCATTAAAAGCAAACATAAAACATTTGAATTCAACAAAACTGAAGCAAGTGACTTGCCCAAAGGCACAAGTTGGAACTGGAGCTTAGCTCCTACTGTCAGCCCAGAGTTTGGCCACTGAACCCTGGAAGGAAGACTTCAGTTCAGAGGACGGCTCCCTTTGCCTGTGTTGTATCTGATCTTGGAATCAGTACTTTAAAGTCACATCAACATGAATTTCCACACATCGCACGCAACAAAAAAATAAAAAGTATTTTAAGGTTATTTTAAAAATTAAAACTATGTGGGTTGGATTTCATTACCTGAAGACCCATCTCGATCTTTGTGTCTCTGAATTTTTACCTCTGACTATCCATTTGTTTGGATAGTACATTTATCCTTTGTATCTCTCTACTTCTGTTGCCTTTTTGGTCTTCTTCCCCAATGCAAGAAATTTTTTTTCCTTTCTCCATTTCACTTTGTTTCAATTCATTAAATAGCTATTGTATAAAATTAAAATTGATATTGCTTATTGTACTTATCGAATAGTTTTATTCTTTAAAAGCAGAAGATTTAAAAGTTTCATAATTTTCCCTAAAAACATTGATTTCTTTTCTGTACATTAGTTAACTCTCGATAAAGAAAAATCTTCCCACCATTTCTCAAATCTGCTGTCTGCAAATAAAATGTGATATTCGTACTGTGACCTTGTCTCCATTTGGAATCACTCCTAACTCTGACGGACTTTAAAAAAAATAATAATAATAATTCTTATATCCAGAGTATGAAAATTATATTTAGTGTTAACAGAAAGATTTCTTAATAATTGATTTTTTCTTCTCTTTATATTTTGCCATGTGTATTTTAAAGAGAAAAATGCTAAATTATTAAAGTGTAAATTTACAAATATCAATGTAAATAAAATTCTAGTTTTTCAATAATCTGTAAGCATACTTGTCACACTTTCATAAGTATAAAATTTAAAATTTGAGGGGACAACATTTGTGTTATTTAAATGGATTTTTCTCTTCATGTAAGGAAAGAAGTACTCATGAATAAATTGCATCCACATTATATTACCTTGGCTTTGTTTGCAACCTAGCCAGTTTAATAAAAACCAGACAATAGAAAACAAAACCAGAAAACATTTTGTAGGGAGAACAGTGCCCATTTTAACAAGTCTAGTCTTATCTCTTCCTAGGGTCCATCTAAGGCTTCAGCTCACCTTTTATTGCTCCATAATTACTTTCATCTACTGAGTTTTATGAAATTAAACATTTTTCAATAGCCATGTCATATTCCTTTCTGTTTAATTTCAGCCTATACTGGTAGCATTCTGTCTCCTTTTTTATCATGCAGCACTTGCTATGGAACATGCTCAGGTTTGACCCAGGAAAGTTAATTGCCAGCCAATGTAGCTGCACTGGAACCTTATCAGTGAAGGAGCACTTTGTAGCAAAAAGAGTTCCAGACCAGGTGTCTGGATACCCTGGTCAAGTTTCTATTCCAAATGACCTTGAGCAAGCACATCCATTCTCTGGATCTAACTTTTCTCACCTAGGAAATAAAAGATCTTGGCTTAAACTATACAGGATTCCTTCCAGCAAAACAGTCTATTATTCCAGAACATATTTTCCAAATGTCAGATATAATCTACTAACCGAAGTCACACACTCCATGAAGGTGAAAGTAGCTTTTTTTTAACAAGTATAACCAAAACGAATCAACATTTACAGAAGACACATACCACTGTATTTGATGCCATAAGAGATATAAAAAGTCCCTGCCCGTGGGGAGGGTAAATCAAATTAAGATTACAAGGCATTAAGTTCATAAAGCAAGTATCCAAAAGACAAATGCACAGGCGCAGATCACAAGAGACAAGATGGCATCAAACAGTGCTGAGGAAAAGCGTGAAATGCCAGGAGAAGCTAATCAAAAAGCATTTCCTGGAGGTGTCTGAGTTCTGAATGAGTCATTAAAAATAAGGTTGACACACTGGGAAAGAGAAATGAAGTGTTTTGGGCTGAGGAAGAATGGGTGAAGGCACAGAGGCATCGGCAGATATTGAAATTACAAGGGCAACAGTCAGAGTCACTTAATTACACATGAGGGTTTCCTCGCCTGCAGAAATGCACCCTCGAGGGACTGTACTGCTGTCAGCTTCATTTATGCCAACATCACATCGGCAGGGGAGACTGTCTGCAGTGCCCCCGCCGTTCTTGGATTCACAGGCTCAGTCCAGTCACGTGTTCACAGCCCTGTGATCTCAGACTTTGTGATCCAATGGCTCCCCGAACACTTCCCCAGAACTCACTGGGAGGTGCTAATTAGACCACATTTTCCTTTGCCCGCAATCACTGCTTACACAGTTCTCATGTGACTTTTCTTATAAAAAATCATTACCGTGAAAAGGAGATCCCTAGCCAAAGGACTGGGAGTGGCATAAACAAAAGTCACTCTCCCTGAACCTGCTCCATTTAGTGGAATTCCTACCTCGGTTCTTAACTTGACTCACCTAACTTTTGTAGTTGCAAGAACATAAACCCTTTTTTCTACAAATGTCTTTATTTGATTCATTAAATTAATCCATTCTAGTTCTACTCACCACATTTAAAACGTTTTCCTCCTCCAATGAAATACACCACACTTTTGATAGTACTATCCAAGGAGGAGCTTTGTTCATTGTAAAAGACTACAGGAAAATCAGCATTTTTATATCATTGTAAAATCCATGACAGATTCATGATGAAATTCGCACTGGAGGAAATAAACTTTCATTAGAAGCTATAGAAATCATATATACGTGTGATTACTGAAATGATGCTGGACACAAGTCAGAAAGCGGGAAGCTATTCCAGTCTTCCAGATGTAAAAGAAGAAGGATCTGTCTAGGCTGGAATAATGGCATGGAAATAACAGGAAGGGCTAAATCCAAGATATGTGCATAAATAGATGTTGAAAGTGCTTAATAATGAGTTGGACTTGGGAGTACAGGCATACCTCAGAAATATTTTGAGTTTGGTTCCAGATCACCACAATAAAGTCAGTCACACAAATTTTCTGGTTTCCTAGTGCATATAAAAGTTATATTTACATTATAGTCAATTAAGTGTGCAATAGCATCATGTCTAAAAATATGTACATACCTTAAAATACTTTATTGCCAAAACCTGCTAACAATCATCTGAGCCTTTAACGAGTCATAATCTTTTCACTGGTGAAGAGTCTTGCCTAGATGTTGACGGCTGCTGAGTGATCAGGGAGATGGTTGCTGAGGGTTGGGGTGTCTGTGGCAATTTCTTAAAACAAGACTGTTTAATAGTATTTTACCCACAGAATTTTTTTCAAAATTGGAATCAATCCTGTCAAACCCCGCTGGTGATTTATCAACTAAATTTATGCAATATTTTAAACCCTTTGTTATTTCAATAATGTTCATAGCATTATCACTGGGGGTAGATTCTATCTCAAGGAACCACATTCTTTATCCATCCATAAGAAGCAACTCCTCATCCATTCAAGCTTGATCTTGAGATTGCAACAATTCAGTCACATTTTCAGGCTCCACTTCTAATTCTAGTTATCTAGTTATTTCCACCACACCAAATCTGCAGTTACTTCCTCCACGGAAGACTTCTTGAACCCCTCAAAGTCATCCATGAAGGGTTAAAGCAACTTCTTCTCAACTCCAACTCCTGTTAACATTGATATGTTAACCTTCTCCCATGAATCACAAAGCTTCCTAATGGCCTCTAGAATAGTGAATCCTTTCCAGAAGGTTTTCAATTTACTATGCCCAGATCCATGGGAAGAACCACTATCTATGAAAGCCATAGCCTTAAAAGATGTGTTTCTTAAGTAATAAGACTTGAAAGTCAAAATAACTCCTTGATCCGTGGGATGCGGAATGAATATTGTATTGGTTGGCACTAAAACTACCATCTCATCATACATTTCCATCAGAGCTCTTACATGACAAGGTGCATTGTAAATGAGCATTGTCAAAAATCTTTTTTTTTTCCTGAGCAGTAGGTCCCAATAGTCAGCTTAAAATATTCAGCAAACCATGCTATGAACAGATGTATTGTCATCCAGGCTTTGTTGTTTTATCTACAGAGCACAGGCAGAGTAAATTTAGCATAATTTTTAGGGGCCCAAAGATTTTCAGAATGGTAAATGAGCATTAGCTTCAACTTAAAAGTTACTGGCTGCACTAGCCCCTAAGAAGAGAGTCAGCCTGTCCTTTGAAGCCAGGCACTGACTTCCCACTGGCTATGAAAGTCTAGTTGACATCTTCTTCCACTATAAGGCTGTTTCATCTCCAATGAAAATTTGCTGTACAGTATAACCACCTTTATCTACCTTACATAGATCTCTGAGTGACTTCCTTCAGGTTCTACATGAGCACTTGTTGCTTTACCTTGCACTTTTATGTTATATACATGGCTTCTTTTCTTTGACCTCATGAAGCAATCTCTGCTAGCTTCAAACTTTTCTTCTGCAGCTTCCTCACTTCTCTTAGTCTTCATAGAAGTGAAGAGAATCAAGGCCTCCCTCTGGATTAGGTTTTGGCTTAAGGGAATATTGTGGCTGGTTTGATCTTCTATCCAGACCACTAAAACTTTCTCCATATCAGCAGCAAGGCTTTTTAGTTTTCTTATTTGTGTGTTCACTGGAGTGACACTTTTAATTTCCTTCTAGAACGTTTCCTTTGCATTCATGACTTGGCTGTTTGGTGCACGAGGCCTAGCTTTCAGCCTGTCTCAGCTTTTGATACACCTTCCTCACTAAGCTCCATCATTTTTTAACTTTTGATTTAAAATGAGAGATGTGTGACTCTTTCTTTCACTAGAATGCTTAGAGGTCATTGTAGGGTTATTAATTGGCCTAATTTCAATATTATTGTATCTTGGGGAAGAGGGAGACTGAAGAAAGGGAGAAAGATGGAGGAACAGCTGCTCAGTGGAGCAGGCAGAACACATAACATTTATCAACGTTCACCATCTATACAGACTCGGTTTGTGGTACCCCAAAACAGTTATAATAGTAACATCAAAGATCACTGAGCAGAGATCACCATAACAGATATAATAATGAAAAAGTTTGAAATATTGCAAGAATTACCAAAATGTAACACAGAGACACAAATGAGCACATGCTGTTGGAAAATGGCACTAAAAGACTTGCTTGATGCAGGGTTGCCACAAACGTGCAATTTGTAAAAAACACAATATCTGCAAAGCAGACAAAGCAAGGTGCAATAAAACAAGATTTTCCTGTACCAAAGAGATGTAGAGTTACAACACTAGAGGAGTAAAAGAATGATCAAGTCCTGGAAAGCAGTGGAGAAATGGTTAGGGAGCCAGACTGGGATGAATAGGGATGCAACATTCATCCATTCTTCCTAAAATTTATTGAGAACTTACTAAGTGCCAGGTACTCTCTGCTAGTTCCTGGGAATGCCGCTGTTGAGACAAACTTTGTCTCTTCCTTCATGTAGCTTATAAACTATCAACATATGATCACAAGTAATCAATTTTTGTTTAAAATGCTGCAGTAGGAACGTTTAGGCCATAATAGAACAGGGGGACCCAATCTAGTCCGATATCTAAACTAAGTCCTGAAGTGTAAATATAAAAAAGAGAGTTAGGAAGAGCAATGCATTCAAATGAGATCCATTTTTCAGTGTACTTCATTTGAGATATTGTGAGAAATCCAATTATTAATATTTTTGAGCAATTCTGTGCCAGACACTTCACATATGCTATTCATTCAAATTGCACAACAGCTCTGTAAGGTAATTATTATTCCATTTTCTAAATCCAGAAGCTGCAAATTAAACACATTAAATTGACCGCGGTGATAAAGCCGGTAAGTACCAAAGTTGGAATTTGCCCCAGTCTGCCTGCCTCAAAAACCCTGCTCTTGCATATTAGGTTAGAGGTTTCTTTTTTTATTCTGAAGGAATCCACCTCTATATTCACTCCCTTTGGCACTAGCTCCACTCTGAATAAACCAAATTCTTCTTCCTTCTGACAGCTCTTGAAATATTTAAAGGCACAATTATGTTTGCCAACCCAGCTTTCAATCTTGCACTGCACTGTAAGGATATGTATGTTTGTATATTCCAATCACAGGAACAATGACCTTGTGTACCACCTTCTGCCTTGTTTACTCTTGTCGTTACAGTTGTAACATCATATTATATTGCGACAAGGCCTGTCTTCTGTTACAGACCTCGTACTCGTGTCTCAGCACTCTGCCCCATTGCCTGGTAACACCCTACCTGCCCTTTCGACCTCCATTTTTTATCACTTTGATGTCCCTTATTGTTATGCCCTAGTGCTTTCTAACATGGGTTATCAAAGACTATTCATCACAGCCTTCTCTGCCTGTTCCTTTTAGCCTTTTGTCTCAATCTTTTATCTCTATTACTTGACATTTTAAATTCTAACTTGCTTCACGCCTACCTTTCTCCATTGGCTGTTTCTCTTACTCATTAGCTACCTCAAGGTTGTGCCCCTTTCTTGAGTTAAACTCCTACAAAGTAGGTGGCATTTTCTGTGCCAGAGCTAATACATTCACCTCAGTCAATTTATAGCCAGGCTCTAATTATAATCCACAAGAAAGATGCAGAATACAGTTTGAGATGGAAAACATCAGGTGAGTTTGTACTGGAGAAAATATTTTTGTTAAGATTTGGTACTCAAATGGAAAAACAGACTCTTTTCTACATTTTATAAAGAAAAATCTGTATCAGACATTTTATATTCCTATGCCTATGAGATCTAGGACCATTGGTTTGAAATAATAAGGCACATAAAATGAATATCTTTGGGGAATTTAAGAAAATTTGTCAAATGCTTCTATGACACGTAGGTGTTCTTTGATTTCTAAACATTGATTTATAATCACTTTCAGCTTACAAAATCAGGTGCTTACTCTGTCCTACTGTAAATTATTGTTAATGGTAAAACATAATGAGCCTCATGATATGTGCCGATGCGTGGAGGAAGATAAGACCCTCAAACTGAGACAAGATGTCTTAATTGTTCTGCTGCCTTTAAACTAGCAATATCTACTGGATGACTACCCCAAAGTTGCTATACTTTATATTCAATAGCACCAGTAGCATTTTTTTTCTTATCAGAGTCACTATTATTCCATGCTAACCATATACTACAACACTCGTGGGAGCCAAAGATTCTCCTATTAGTTTTCTCTCACACAAAACACACACACACACACACACACACACACACACACAAGCACACTTCGTACCATTTCTGAGGAGAGGGAGCTCTGATATTAGGAAATTCACAGGACAAAAGTGGCCATACTGCCATGACTATAGTTTTCAACAGAAGAAAAGACCAAAGGCAAGAGAATGCATGGGCACTTGAAAAACAACTGAGAAATCCTTTCTAAATCCATTTCTTCTAAATTGTCTCTCCACTGACACTCTTCTTAACTCCACTTTAAATTTTATCTCACATGTGTCATATAATAAGACAGGTCTGAGATTCCCCATCCCTGAAAGACCAGGGTGAATAGAGAAAACACCATGTTGTCCCTAGTTTGAGGTTCCTACTTCATCATATGAAGAGATGCTTCTTCCCTTTCAAAAGTATCAGAGTTTGAAACCTTTTCACCCCCCTCACTCTCCCCTCAAAAGAGTATGTCTTACCAACTGCACAATGGATACACGACGGGGAGGTGTCACTGCCACTGCCCATGCACAGCCTAGGCTCCCCTCTTGGCTTTCGAGCCAGCCGTGAAAAGTGTAAGCTCTTCTCCCACTGCAGTTCTTCAATAGTAAACACACCTGAGTCTACAGCGCCAGGTTTCAAAGCGTAGTCCACGTACCAGCAGCATCAGCATCACCTGTGAACTTGTTAGAAATGCAAATTATCCAGCTTCCTCCCAAACCTACTGAGTCTGACACCTTGATTTAGGGCTTAGGGATCTGTGTTTAACAAGTCCCTGCAGGGCATTCTTATGTGTGATAAAGCTTAAAGAGCAGTTCTTCTAAAGCAGTGCTTCCAAAATTTTAATATGCAAATGAGTAACATGGGAATATTGTTAAGCTGCACCTTGTGATTCTGAGATGGGGCCCAAGATTCTGCAAATCTAACGTGGTCTCAATTGATACTGGTATTGTTAGTCCTTGGTCCACACACTTTTTCAACTTTGGCTGAACATTGGAATCACCTGGAAAGCTTAAACACCACTAGTAATTGAGCTCCACCCCCAGAGATTCTAATTTAATTGGTCAGGTGTGCTGTCTGTGATTCTGGGCTAATTGTGGTTAAAAATCCAGTTGATATTTCAGTCTCTAGGTCTATTTTTTACTAGTTCTAAGCTCATAAAGGGAAGAATGAGATTGGTACCTTAAATCCCAACTGGGAAGTTCATTAAGTCAGTAGCATAATCTAACTTGAGTCCATGGAGAAGGATGTTTCCTTGGACTCATTTGATTGTTGCTGTTCTTGCCACACAATATTAAGACATAAGACTTGAAAGGCCAAGATTAAGACATAAACCTAGGAGAAAGGGAGCAAAGAGATTTCTTAGCCTGCTTTTTAAAAGGAGGGGTTACAGCACACATTTGATCTGTCTAAGAGACTAGATAAGGGAATTGGGCCCACTCTTTAACAGGTAGTATAGCGTGGGTAAGTTAAGTTGCCTCTGTTGCAGCCAACCTGAGTACCTTACAATAAAGAGCAAATAGCAAGGTGATCCCAAATTTGGGATCCTTGTTATTTCCTTGAAGGATATTCCTAGAAATTAACATCTACTGAGAATCCATCCAACCTACAAATATTTGTCAGAAACCGACTTTTGGAAAGCTCAGTGCCAGGCACTGGGGATAAAATAATGAACAAGGGAGAATTTCACTTCCAGGATGGTGGGATAAGGAGGCCCACGAACCCTTTCCCTAGCAAAACAAGCATAACTGATGAAAATTATTTTTAAAATATTTAGTCTCTGCAAACTTTCCTAAGGGCAAAGAGAATTAAGAAACATGTATTCAAGAAAATCTACTAAAACTCAGTGAGAAAAGCAAGAGTTTATGGCATTCGTACTGCTACCCACTCCCTATGAACAAATATATGTCAATACGTCAGATAACTTAGATGTAATGAACAAATTCCAAGAAAGGGACAAACTGCCAAAATTGACTCAAGAAAAAATAAAAAATCTGAATAGACTTAGTAACAAGTAAAGAGACTGAATTAGAGATCAAAAAATTACCCACAAAGAAAAATCCAGTCCCAGATGGCCACATTGGTAAATTTTACCAAACATTTAAAGAAAAATTAAACCAATTATTTATGAACTTTTCCAGAACATTGAAGAGGAGTGAACACTTCCAAATGCATTCTGTGAATCCAATATTAATACCACAACCAAAGACATCACAATACTACAGATAAATATCATATATATATATATATATATATATATATATATATACACACACACATATATCATGACTAAGTGAAACTTATCCCAGGAATTGAAGTAGATTTAAATCTAAAAATCAATTAATATAATATATGCTATAAGTTGAGAAAAGGACAAAGTCCACTGGATCATTTCAATACATTCAGAAAAAACATTTGAATAAAATCCAACACCACTTTATGATAAAAACTTTGAATGAAAGAAGGTAAAAAGGATCTTCCTCAACTTGATAAAAAGGCAACTGTTCTATGCAATCCCTATCAAAATCCCAAAAGGCTTTTTTGCAGAAATCGGCAAACTGATTCTAAAATTCATATGGAGACGCAAGACACCCAGAAGAACCAAAACAATTTCAAAAAAAAAAGAACAAAGTTGGAGGATGTAAATTTTCAGATTTCAAAACTTACTACACAGCTACAGGAATCAAGAGAGTGTGGTATTGGTGTAAAGGCAGTCATATAGATTAATGGAATAAACTTCAGAGTACAGAAGAAAATCCTTTCATTTACAGTAAATTGATTTTCCATGTGGGTGCCCAAATAATTCGATAGGGAAAGACTAGTCTTTTCAATAAATTATGTTGGGACAACTTGATAGTCACATGTAAAAGAATAAAGTTGGACCCTTACTATGTCTTAGACACTTTGAAATTGCTATAACCAAATACCACAGACTGGGTGGCATATAAACAACAGAAATTTGTTTCTCACAATTCTGGAGGCTGGGGCAAGCCAGCATGGTCAGGCTCTGGTGAAGGCTCTGTCCCAGGTTGCAGACTGCCAACTTCTTTCTGTACCATCACATGGTGGAAGACGGGGGAATTCATCTGGGGCCTCTTTTGTAAGGGCACTAATCCCATTCACGAGGGCTCTGCCCCCAACACCTAATCACCCTCCAAAGACCCCACCTCCTAACACCATCACCTTGGAGGTTAGGATTTCAACATATGAATTTTAGAAGGACATAAACATTCAATTCATTGCATTTATCACCTTTACACAGATCAAAAGCCTAATTAGATGAGCTAAAACTATAAAAAACACAGGTTTAAATCTTCATGATCTTGGAATTGGTAATGAATTTTTAGATATGACACCTAAACTACAAGCTACAAAGAAAGAAAAACAACATACATTGGACTTCATCAAAATTAAAAAGGTGTTTCAAAGGATAACAGCAAAGCAAAAAAGTGAAAAGACAACCCATAGAATGGAGAAAATATTTGCAAATCATATGTCTAAGGAAGGACTCATATCTACAGTGTATAAAAAGCACGACTCAAAAATAAAAAGACAAATAACTGAATTTTTTAAATGGGTGAAAACATTTCTCCAGACAACGTATATGAATGACTTATAAGCATATGTAAAATGTTCAGCATCAGCAACCTTCAGGGAAATGCAAATAATCACAAAGATATGTCACTTTACACCCACTAGGATAGCTATACTGAAAAAGATAATAACAAGTGTAGGTGAGGATGTGGAGAAATTGACTCAAGCACTGCTGGTGGCAACGTATGGTGGGAAAACAGTTTGGCAGTTCTTCAAAAGGTTAAACAGAGTTACTACCTGACTCTGCAACTCTACTTCCAGGTATGTCCTTGTAAGTAGTAAAAAATATCTCCACACCACAAAATATATGTCCATACCACAAAAACTAGCACATGAATGTTCATAGCAGTATTATCCATAACAACCAACGACTAGAAACAACTTAAAAGTCCGCAGCTGAAAAATTTATAAACAAAATGTGATATATCTATACAGCATAATATTCATCCATAAAAGGAATGACAACGTGGATGAGCCTTGAAAGCATTGTGCTAAGTGAAAGAAGCCAGGCACAAAGGACCACATATTATACAAATCCATTAATGTGAAATGTCCAGAACAGGCAAATCTATAAGGATAGAAAGTTGATTAGTTGTTGCCTAGGGCTGAGGTAATGGAAGAAAATAGGTGGGTGACTGCTAAGGGCATAGGATTTCTTTTCAGAGTAATAAAATGTTGTGAAATTTATTGTGGTGACAGTTGCATAGATGTGCGTGTACTAAAAACCATTGAATTGTACACTTTAAATGGGTAAATGTTATGGTATATAAATTATATCCCCATAAAATATTACCAAAAAAAAAAACAGTGAACAAGATCACCAATAATCTCTGCTCTCAGGGAATATACTACTCTCATCATTTTTTCCCAGGGTTGAATTAGATGACACAGGATGACACAACCTTGACTTGGGAGTGGAATTTTAGTATTTCCCAGAGAAAATGACAAATCAGCTAAGATCAGAAGAATAAACAGGAATTATTGAGAAAAGAGAACAAAGCAAGG
>RJWJ010035072.1:0-16873 GCA_004363605.1 Indri indri
CAGGCAAGGAAAACAGCCCAGAACCCAGCGGGGACTGTTGGAGAGACCTAGGGGGCCTTTTCTTCTCCTCCAGTGTTGGAATATTTTTACTTGCTCTGTGCTGTTTGCATAGGTGCAGCAAGCTTAGAGGAAAGCAAGAGTGATGTGATCGTCCATGGCAACTCTGGCTAATGAATTTAGACTAGTTTATTGGGCTTACAGAGCAGATGTTGTATTATTTATGACATCTGTTAGAGTCGGTGACAAGTTTCAGATCACTATGGGAACTGCAGCTCAGAGAGTGTGCATGAAGAGGCAGCAGCTATCCCTCCTGGAGGATCCCACGCTTGCCTCGTATCAGAGGTTCCTGGGAGAGGAGGTAGTTTCACATATGTAGTAGTCTCTAATATTTACCCCTGAAAATAGAGGATAAGTTAGTGTAAATAAGGCCAATGTCAGCCTGATATTCACTTAAGAACCAGAATCCTCATGGGGCACAGGCTTTATTGGAAATATTAGTCTCTTAACACAACAGGAGTGAGCCCAACTTTGTGGATTTTATATGGGTTCCCATAATGGTCAGAAATCATTCAAAAGTCATAGACTGACCCCAAATCACTTCCTCTTAGAATATCAATATTTATTTCAGTATTTGTTTTTTAATGTTTGTGAGTTGGTAGATCAGGGCAAGGGTAATTAATTTAGCCATTGAAACTGATTTAATTTCTGGGAGAGGCTTAAGTTTCAAGAATAAATTCAACTCTGTAGAGCAGAGTCTTTTGCCAATTTTCAGTTTTTTTCTTTTTAAGTAGGCACCATCAATAAGTAGAATTAAATCAGAGAGATCCAAAGAAGTCTCTGGAAGTCTGAAAAAGGCATGGATAGTTCTCTAACAGAGGTTGCTTTTCTCCAAACAGAAGAGAAAACTAGATGATAGAAAACTCAAAACTATTTACTTCTTTTTTTTTCTATGAACACTCATATCGTTTTAATGATTTTGATGAGAAAAAATTAAACGAATACATAAATATAAATAGATAATATCATCCAAAACAATTTTATAATTTGTTCATCTATTGTCATTTTAAGAAGTAAAGATAAATTCTGTTCAGTGACCAGGGTTTTGAATTCATTTCTTGTTTAGGAACTGTCTAAGCATTGAAATATCATATATTAATGAAACAGTTGTATAAGGTCTTAAAATTAGTTATGGTTCTAAAAGTTATAATTTAGCTAACACGTTAAATCCTTTTGATTTGTAGCATTGTAAGAATTCCATAAAATTAAACCCTTTAAAGACACATCATTATTATAATTTTATTTAGGTGAATATAATTTCATATCTATAAATTTTTTATTTTAAACAAGCTATGGAGACAGTGATAACTTACGTAACTCATAAAACCGATGTATGCAATTTAGAAATTTTAAATATGAGACATTAAACTCTGTATTCATACAAATAAAATTTTGTGATGTCAGTATTTTTATAGGGTAAATTAATTTTTAAAGACTGAATTATGCCCAAACTCTTGTTTTATCTTGGAGCTAAAGCCATTTTGTTTTCACCTCACCTCTACAGTAACAAAGGCTGTTACATAAATATACTTTTCAGAGTCCACAAAAAGAAACACTGTTGACATCATTTTCTCTTTCTTTTAGGCATTGTTGACTGTTTATCTGGACTAGACATTCCCATTGTGCCAACATAACAACTGAACAATTAAAAAAAAAAATCTTGAACCTGTCTTTCCCCTGGGGGCGGGGGGAGAAGAGAGAGAGAGGCATAGGAAAAAAAAATGAGAGGCAGACAGCCTTAAGCAGATATGAGATTATCACTGTAAAAGGATTATTCTATTGTCTCCACAAAGAGAGGACAGAAAGTTTAAATGTAGAAAAACATACTTTGACCTATAGACACAGCAGAGAATGACGTGCAGCTGGCTTTGGTATATCTTGTGCGCGCTTGACAGTTTTATCAGCCCAAACAATTAAAAAGTCAGCAATTATTAATTCCCAAGTACTGAAACAGAGGTGCGGACTCCAGGGTTAAACAAAATGATCTCTCTTTTAGACAAACAAGACAAATAATCTCCTCATGAGGATTTCTTCACTTTGTGCTCGAAGGTGCCTTTCACACGAACAATTGTTTTCCTGTCTGAAGCTCCCAGAGTGGCACCTGCCATTTTGAATCGTGTCTGGTGAGACTGTGCCCATTAATGAGACAAGCACACAAGTTAGACTGACAGTGTGGGGATGAGTGAAAGCAGGGGCTTGGCCTGGAAGAGGCCCGTTGACAGGGGACACCCCGTGAGAACGGCTGTGGTCCTTCAGGAGGGTCCTTGGGAGGCTTCCTGCCTCTGGATCCTGGCCAAGGGCTTGCATCACCCAAGAGGGAGCAGACAAACGTCCTCATTCCAGGCAGACAAAAATAAACAAAGAAGTTCTCGGGGACACGGCATAAGACTGAGGAAACGTCCTTGCAAGGTTTTAAAGTGGTGACCCAAATCAAAGTTTGTCCAAAAAACATGCCAGTCTTGGGAGACACCCTGAACCCCTCTGCCCCTGGAGCCAGCTTGAGGACAAATGTATCAGACCTGTGCCCATCCTCTGCCTGGGATTGGCTAGGCTACAGTCTGGCCCCTGATGTTCAGTCACATGCTAAATTAGTGCTGCTGTGAAGGTGTTCGGTAGCTATAATTAGAGTCCATAATCGGTTGTTTTAAATTAAAGAAATTATCCTAGGTAATCAGGATGGGCCTGGTTCGATCAGCTGAAAGGCCTCAAAAGCTGAAGAAGTAATTCTGCCTATGGATAGAGGCTTCAGCCTGTGCCCAAGAACTCTAGCCTCCCTTTCCCATGGCCTGCCCTCTGGATTTTGGACTTGCCTGGCCAGCATCATGATTGCACAAACCAACTCATCGCAATAAATTGCATAATCAGTGTAGCCTCTACTGTTTCTACATTTCCCTATAGACTTGTCCTGTTACAGACAATGCTCAGAACAACAGACAAGCAGACAGACCACAGGGATAGGTAGGTTTTAGCAGACCAGAAAACAATTTCTCCAAAGAACTATATAAATCTGATCATACCAACAAAAATGTCAGAAAGGAGCCTATTTCCAGGAAAACAAGCTAAACCTAATGCAAAGGTATTGACCAAAATATTGGAGCTCAACTTAACGTGAATTTGTCTCCCAGCCTTAAGCAGGGGGCACCCAAATAGGTAGACACAAAGGGCCTCAGGTATGAACACCAGTACTCAGGCCCAGGGGCTCAGTCGGGGGCAGTGAGGGCAGTTGAATCTCGGTGGCGCATATCTTTCTGCCAGTGCCTCCAGCCAAACGCTGCAGAAACACACACGTGGCTGAACAAGTTGGGCGTGTTGCTCATTGCAGTGGGGGATAATGCTCACCCATCAGGAGCCACTAGACATCTCAATAAGAACATGCTAGAAAGGACTTATTATAGGATTTGGACCTCGGTTAGGTAATTTTGGGGAGGGCTTAATGAAGAGGGCTCGCCTCTCGATTAAATGCTATCAGGAAGTGAGGGCAATTCTATAATTGATTGTCTCGGTCAGTCTTACCTGGAAGAAGGGAAGATGTGAGCACAGTGCAAGCTACAATTGATAAAAGTAGCAACAGTCACTCATTATAGATGGGAGATGGTGATGTTGGATATTTTTGTGGTTTTCACCATAGCTGCGTTTTTGTCTATGCTCAGATAAGTTGCTGAAGTTGAATTTTTTTGTTTGTGGTTTTGTCTCCCTGCATCACAGTCACAGGGCATTAGAGCCCAGTCTGATGTTGGCGTTCTATGGGCTGGTTGATACCTAGTAGAAGGACACCAAGGTCTAGCTGTGAACACCAGGCCACTCCTTACAACTCCAAGGCCTCCCTGTAAGTGGCCCAGCCAGTCCCTGGATGTCAGGAGCTGTTCTTCTCGTTCTTAGTATGTAAATTGAAATTGTTTTTAATTTTCTAGAATCTAAGATTTATTTTTTAAAAATATGGACTCTGCCACAAACAGTATAATTATTATTCTACCCAATTGACCCAAACAATACAAATATATAGTATACTGTGGTCATTACCAAACATAAAAAATTTTATTAGAAGTGACATCTCTTGATGAGCTAGAAAGAAAAATTGTCATGTAGGTCATGCATCTATGAAGAACTGTTGCTTATTCCTTAAAGAAAAGAATCAGTATAAACTTTATTCCCATCTTCTGTTTTTGCTTATTTAGGTGCTTAGAAAACTCATGTTGTTCAACGAGTAGAAGAAAGCAGAATTAAAAAAAAAAAAAAACAATGGCACTCAATTTTTTCGGGTTATTTACAAAACACTCATTTTGATACACCATCAAAGCCTCATTTTAATGACATGCCTGTTTACAATGTAATTGAGTCCTCGAATTGAAAGTGAATAATCAGAAAGTACCTGACTTGCAGAAGGACTTGTTATTCAGTAACAAAGCTGGTATTTTCGTCAACATTCTAAATTCTCCCTTGTTCAAAACCCCAGAAGTCCCCCATCTATAGAGTAATGCACTAGAGTATGAGTGGAGGTTGGTGAGAGTTTGTCTGTCTTTTGTAAAGTGGGAGAAAGGAGATTGTTTAAGGGAAAGTTGGGGTTGAGAAGCCGCATCACTTCAACTACAGGTGGGTTCTTAGTTAAAATGGTTTTAGCAAAGAATACATGCAAATAGAACATACAAACTGGAAATTGATTCCCTAAAGCCACACATGCTGAATACCCCTCGAACGTCTACAGGTATCCTCTGGATTACACGTACTTGACTTGGAAGACTCACCAGGTGATGTGCAGATTCTTTTCCCTGGAATAGCTGGCTCACCAATATAATAGGGTCATTATGGACTATGATTCTTTTGTTTATGGTTTTGCAATGTTACCCTTAAATCTCCTATGGTGCCTACACATAATCTTTGCACATAAGAGGTTCTCCGCAAATATTAGTTGCAGGGGAAGAATCCATTGTATCCTTTTAGGTGAGTAAACACAACTGAAGATGGCAATCATTGTGTACCATGAGTACCAGCACCTGGCATATTCTTGCTAATTAAGTGGTAGCCAATAATTCCTTATGGGTTGAATAAGATTAGTTATCACTTATGGAACAGCTACTGGAGCCTGCCACTTGGCATATATGTGTGTATGATACACACACTCATATATATACTACAATGCCCCTAAAATTTAGTTATTACTGTCTTCATTTGATAAATAAACAGGTCAGAAAGGTTATATAACCTGCTCAAGCCCTGGAGCCCGAATGTTTTTCAAAGATTCTAATCCAGTTCCAAATTCCTATTGTTTCCATCATACCACATTGCCTCTTCGTCACAGTCACACCTGCACTGAAGTCCTGATTCTCACAGAGAACGTCAGCAGTTTCTTAAAGCGCATCCTGTTTTTTTTACACTTAAAAGGACTAGGAGGAGCAGGACTGCCTTGTGAGGATAAAATGAGATAAAATATGTCAAATACCAACGCAGTGCATGAAACACTTTAGATATTTAATAAATACTGTTTCCCTCTCTCACTTGGTAGGAAAAAAATAAAAATAAATCTGCAGAACTCAAAACTGATACATTATGCTTTTGATGTGATTGGGTGACATTTTAGAGAAACAAAACATTTTCCAATTGACCAGGTCTCAAACCAACCAGACCAGCTACTTGGCTGTTTTGAAAGCTCTTCTTAGCGCAAGCCCACTTTAAAACAATTCAGGGAAGATGGATTCAATCCAAACTGCAAAGATTAGAAGCACTCCACAATTTTCTGTCATTTTAAGAAGTAGAAATACAACCTGAAAATGGGATATAATTGGGGCATAGAAGCATCTCTGTGCTGCCTATTCTATTCTCATTTCCTCGGGAAATATTCGTATTTGATCTCTCGGTATTCGAAGGGAATTAGAGCTACTCACACTGTCTTTGAAATAGGCAAAGGGTATCAGCCTGGATGACATACATGATGTTGAGACACATCAAACTGATGATCTGATCTTTAGCAGCCAGTATCCCCCAGTCTATTTAAAGGCAGGAGAAATTCTATAACATGAACACAAAAACCAAAGCAAGTGTTCCATTCCCTGAAGAATTTCTTGCCTGCAGATTCAATCCAGGGGGTTCCTCATGAATATGTCTACTTTTATTTACTCATGTTATACATTTTGTGTTGAGGTGGACTGGAAACTTTGGGGAATTTATATATCCCAATTTGTAAAAACAGATCTTTAACCAAACGGAAAACACAATGGCTCAGAGACAGCAGGCATTCAATGAAGGAAGTTGGCCTTCCATAGAAGTCTGGACATCAGAGGATGTTGAAAAGACTTTTTTCATTTTTTCTCCCTGCCAAAGTGTTGAACAGCTGTTAGGAGACTGGGTTCAAGGATAGACAGCCTCTGAAACCTTCCTCTGTTAGTTTAGCAACATACAGGGTTTTATTTTTTTTTTGCCCTGGGAAGGGTTAAAAGAGGCAGCCATGGTGATGGGAGAAAAATAGAATAGATATTTCACCTTCCAGTCTTGGCTGGTATTCAATTAAAAGTTCTTCTTTTAATACTGCATACGAGCTCTGTGTGTGCAGCAAAGGGCATGCTATTAGGAATGAAATGTCATGAATAGAACAAGGCTTCCTGTTTTCAAAACACTTAGATATTCTCCTGGGTATGCCCCTACCCCACCTTGAGATCACCCCGTCCCTTTCCGCTGGATGACATTATGAGTGGGACTGTCTTCCTCATGCTGACATCACAGCAAATGTCTCCTGGCCATACAAAATCACACTCCTAAATCTGCCTGATGACTCACAGACAATAATAGGTGACCAAAGAATTGCAGTCATAAGCAGTCACGGGCCTTATATGCCGTATTAGTTTCCTACTGCTGCTATAACAAATTGTTACAAATTTATGGGCTTAAAACAACACAAATTTAATCTCTTATAGTTATGGAGGGCAGAGATTAAATGGGTCAGCAGGCATGTATTTCTTCCGGAAGCTCTGGGGCAGGGAATCTATTTTCTTGCCTTTCCCAGCTTCAAGAAGCTGCCCACATCCCTTGGCCCCTGGCCCTGTATCACCGCCCTGTCCCCATCATCACATTGCCTTCTCTGACTCTGACTCTTACAAGGACCATTGTGTTTATATCAGGCCCACCAAGATTATCCAGAAGAATCTCCCCATCTCAAGATTCTTATCCACATCTGCAAAGTGCCTTTCACCATGCAAGGTGACATAGTCATAGGTTTCAGGAATTAGACCATGGGTGTCTTTGGGGAGGGTGGTCACTCAGCCTGCTACATGTGCCGAGTCATTGTCTAAGGTTAGAGAAACTAAACATAAGTTGATCTTCTCTTCTCCATGGGCCAAGCAGGGGTTAAGTATACATGTCCGATATATTTTTTATTACTGGATATTAAAAAACATTCATTTGGAGCACAGCTACTGAAATTATCTTCTCTATAGAGGAGATGGCATTAAATGACACTAATCGTGGTGGACTCATGGCCTTCCACATACCAGGTACCCAGTTCCTACTTTTTAATGAGACCATATGGCTCTTTCTATACGGGAAGAAGTGGTTCTGGTCAGGAAAGCTGGTAGAAACCTAGAAAATAAATTAAACACACACTTTATCTTTCATAGCATAAATTACTTCCTATAATAATATTTTTTTGCAATTTTTTTAATGTTTGAGTGCTTTCCCTGATACAATATAGAACATGTGTGGAAGTGGTTGATTGAGGAACTAAATAAGGCAGGCAAAATGCACATGACTTTAGAGCATCTTGTGGTGTCAGAAAGCAAGGAAGTGCTGAAAACAAAACAAAGCAAAACAAAAAAACCAACCAAGCAACCAACTAGCCAACTAAACAACAAAAAAGAAACAATGCTTGGGCATGTTGACAGGGCACAGGAACCAATGCTGAAGGAGCTCCCAGTGGCCAGACATGGTATTGGATTAAAACCCAAAGTGTAAAGTTAATGTCCGTAAGTTCATGCTGATATAAAAGCATAATGGAATAAATAAACAAATGGGAAACAAGAGACAACTCTTCATGCAAAAGAATTCAAAGCAATAAATGTAGAAGGAAATAGAATGAGGGAAATAGAAAATAGCTTAGAATACCACAGTAATAATTGCTGTGGGCAAGATTCATTAAAGGAAGCTAGAATCAGTGGGCAAAAGTTTAAGGAGAAACATATTTACCTAGTCTCAAAGTATCTCTCCAAAAATAAATATTTATGAATTAAAAAGGAAAAACAGTAACTTTATGGTAGAGAAATCCTCCAGATAACACATTAAACAAGTGATCAAGGTTAACATCTTATTGCTGTACAATGTAGCAGCATCAGATACTCCCAGACGGGATGCAGTGAGAAGAGCACATCGCTTGCTAATATCCTTCCCAATAATGCATAGCTTCAATCTAATCATAAGAAAACATCAGACAAACCCAAACTGAGAGACACTCTACAAAATAACTGAGTCTCAAAGTCATGAAAGGCAAGGAGATGCTCCTCACAAATTGGAAGACACTAAGGAGACATGACAACTAAAGGCAATGTGAGATTCTGGATTACATCCTAGAACAGAAAAAGGATATTAGTGCAAAAAATGGGAACCTTCACATAAAGTCTGTAGTTTGGTCAGTAGTATGGTACTAACATTCGCTTCTCCATTTTGGAAATTGTATTACGATTATGCAAAATGTTAACAGTGGAGCATGCCTCATGAAGGCTACACTGGAACTGCCCTCCAAGTCTAACATTATCTTAAAATAAAAAGTTAATGCTAGAATAGAGCAGGAAGATAATGTTAGCAATTTTTCTGCATGCTTGTCAATGCCTCAGTGCTACTATCCTATGGATGAAGGCATGATCTCCTTTTAAAGACTGAGGAGTCCCCACCTTAGCTTGGCACTTAGAATTCTCCACGTGTTTCCACAATGATCTTTCCATTTGAGCCTCTCAACGATGTGAGTGATAGGAATGGAGTGGATGCTAATTTTTTAGACTGGGACAGATGTTTAGGGAGAATAAATGATTTGCTCAGGGAGTCCAGGCTTTCTGGTTTTAATTCCAGTACTCTGGCTATGCCTGGCAGGTTGCCAGCATTCCTGTTTGTCCATGTTTTGTAGCCATTAAGGAATTACCGTCTTGAGTTTGAAATCTGTTATTCTTTATTCTCTAAATATATCCCAAAGCATCTGGCTTTAACCTTGTTTCGGTGTGCCATAAGTCTAACTAGACCCATGTACAGAGTCTTTGCAATCTTCAGAAAGGGTGAGGGTATACGCCTTTTCTCAACTTTATACTGCATTTGAAAGAACCCCCAAATTTCTGCAAGTCTGATATCCTAGTTTGCATGTACCTAAAAAAGCTTCGGCTAACCCTTTTAACTCTACTTGATCAGCTGACATAGCCAAAGCATGACAGAGTTGATTTAAGTTTTGGACTTTCGGATGATTCAGGGTTTCTACATTTCAAAAGCACCTTTGATGATGGCAGTGTTGTGGGCATTGGAAGAGATAAGAGTTTCCGTGGGCTGGAATTTAAATATGCACTATTCATTCCCATGTTTTGATGTGATGACTTCATTTGCCACTGCTACCTACATCTAATTTTGAATTATAAGCATGTTTGTTGGCAGTCTAGATTTATAAAAAAACAAAGCAAATATATTCTATTTTGCTATCGATTCCTTTCTTCCCTTTCTCAGAACACGCGTTGGTGAGAGAGCACAGCACCTGTATTAGTTTGCTTGGGTTGCTGTAACAAAGTACCATGGACTGGGAGGAAATAAATAACAGAAATTTTCTCACAATTCTAGAGGCCAGAAGTCTGAGATCAAGGCGCGATCAGTGTTGGTTTCTTCTGAGGCTTCTGTCCTTGACTTGTAGACAGCCATCTTCTCCCTGTGTCTCCACATCATCTTCCCTCTCTGTGTGCTGGTGTCCAAACTTCCTATTCTCATAAGAACACCAGTAATATTGGTGTAGGGCCCACTCTAAGGATCTCATTTTAACCTAATTAACCTTAAAGACCCTATCTCCAAATACAGTCACATTCTGAGGTGTTGAGGCTAGGACTTCAATTTTGGTGGTGGTGGGGAATACAGTTCAGCCCGTGACAGCACTCATGTTCCAAGCAAGCATGCAACCAACCGAAAGCATTCTGCAGGTAGCTGAGAGACATTGGTTCTAATCTCTGGCAGTATATTTGGGGCAAGGCATATCTGCATTCTGGGCCTCAGTTTTTTCACCCAAAAAATGGAGTATTTGGAGAGAAAGTAGTAAGTGAAGGGAAGGAGTAAATTATTCAGAATACCCATGAGATATATTCTGAGGTCACGTTGAGCTCTCGTATTCTTAAATACATCCTTTAGCAGTTCACATCAGCAGCTTAAAAGTCAATCAAGAGGTATGGGTAAAGACTCCACCAAGAGACTCCTGGAATTGATAAATAAATTCAGCAAAGTCTCATGATATAAAATCAACATACACAAATCAGTATCATTTCTATATACCAATAGCAGTCAAGCTGAGAGTCGAACAAAAAACTCAATACAATTCACAATAGCTGCAAAGACAATAAAATGCCTAGGAATATGCTTAACCAAGGAGGTAAAAGATGTCTACAAGGAGAACTATGAAACACTGAGAAAGAAATTGTGGATGACAAAAACAAATGGAGAAATATATCCTGCTCATGAATCAGTAGAATCAACATTGTTAAAATGTCCATACTACTCCAAGTGATTTATAGATTCAATGCAATCCCCATCAAAATACCAAGAGCGTATTTCACAGATCTGGAAAAAATAATTCTATGCTTCATTTGGAACCAGAAAAGGGCCTGAATAGCAAAAGCAATCCTAAGCAAAATAAATAAACAAATAAATAAAAGGCTGGAGGCATCGTATTATCGGACTTCAAGCTATACTATAAGGCTATAGTAACCAAAACAGAATGGTATTGGTACAAAAATAGAGATGTAGAGACATAGAGCAATGGAAAAGAATAGAGAAGCAAGACATAAAAGCATCTACCTACACCCAAATGATCTTTGACAAAGCAGACCATAATGCATACTGGGGAAAATGAAACCCTATTCAATAAATGGTGCTGGGAAGATTAGACAGCCACATGTAGAAGAATGAAATAGGACCCCTATCTCTCAACACTCACAAAAATTAATTCAAGATGGGCAAAAGCCTTAAATGTAAGGCATGAAATCATAAGAATTCTAGAAGAAAATGTAGGAAAAACTCTTTCGGACATCAGTCTAGGCACAGAATTTATGACTAACACCACAATGGCAATTACAGCAGCAACAAAAATACATAAATGGGACTTGATTACATTAAAATCTTTTGCACAGCTAAAGAAATAATCAGCAGAGCAAATAGGCAACCTACAGAATGGGAGAAAATATTTGCAATCCACATATCTGATAAAAGCCTCATAACCGGAATCTACAAAGAACTCAAACAAGTTAGCAAGAAAAAAAACATTAAAAATTGGCAAAAGATATGAATGGAAGCTTTTCAAAAGAAGATAGACAAATGGGCAACAAGCATATGAAAAACTGCTCAACATAACTAATCATCAGGGAGATTCAAATTAAAACCACAATGAGATATCACCTTACCCTGTTAGAATGGCTTTTATTAAAAAGTCCAAAAACAATAGATGCAGGTGCAGAGAAACGAATGCTAATACACTGTTGGTGGGACTGCAAATTAGTAAGACCCCTATGAAAAACAGTACAAAGATTTCCCAAAGAACTAAAAGTCCACCTACCATTCGATCTAGTAGTCCCACAACTGGGCATCTACCCAAAAGAAAAGAAGTCATTTTATCAAAAAGATACCTGCACTCAAATGTTTATTGCAGAACAATTCACAATTGCAAACATGTGGAATCAACCCAAGTGCCCATCAATTCATGAGTGGATTAACAAAATGTGGTGTATATATATACTATGGAGTACTACTCAGCCATACAAAAGGACAAATTAATGCTTTTTTGCAGCAATATGGAAGGAACCGGAGACCATTATCCTAAGTGAAGTATCTCAAGAATGGAAAAACAAATACTGCGTGCACTTTCTAATAAATTAGAACTGACCAATGGGCACAGGTGCACAGAGGGAAGTAAAAGTCATTGGAAATCAAGCAGTGGGGAGGGGGGAGGAAGGGAAGGGCAAAACCCCACCTGATGGGTACAGCGAACACTGTTTGGGGGATGGGCACATTTATAGCCTGGACTCAAGCTATGTATCAAAAACATTTGTACCCCCTTAATACTTTGAAATAAAATAAACACAGAAATAAATGTTATCCATTTAAATAAAAATTTATAATAATTTATATACTATTAATCTCTCAACATTAAAACTATGAAATTATAAAAAAATGATATGAGTTACCTTCACAATATTCTCTTGTGAAGGAATCTAATGAGAACAAAATATTTTGGGGAAGACCTCAAGTCCTCTCTGATGTTACCCAAACAGAGTCCCAGGGGCTCTGTAGGTGCCATGGTGGCCATAAGCAGTCTTCAGCCTTGGATCAGTTCTTCATTCCCCCTCAAGGGGGCCTCAGCCTGCAGTTGCTACAACCACACCCTGGCTCCACCAAGTCGCCCATATGGAATGACTTTGGTGCCAGTGAATGCCCCACAATACCCCTCTCATATCACTCCTATGCTATGTCGTGATGTTTCTGTATCATATTGCTGTGGAGGGAGATGGCTGTCCCCTAACCATTTGAGGTTGAGCCCCCCACACAAGGGCCCCCTTATCTGGGCCCTTGTTTCGTTTCCTTATAATGCATCTAATGCTCCAGCTCATTATCCAGCCCATGCTCTCAGTTTCTGAGAGTTGACTCTTCTCAAGGTCAGAATAGATTTTCCAAGGCTTGGATCAGAAGACAATATGAGTGGCTGTTTTAAAATGTAGGCTTTATTATTATTCAGGTAGGGTGGGGCTGACAGGTTGGGGGACGACTGCCATTGAGAAGATAGTTTGCTGCCCACAGATGCCAAGGGGAGAGGACACACAACACAGGACCATGTGGGGAAGCCCCAGGGTTGGTTGTGAGGCAGAGGCGGCAAGGGTGATTGCGGGCAAAAGGCTTTATTGTGGTTTATGTAGGAGGAAGGGCCGGCGAGGCAGCACAGGCAAGCTTAGGATTGGCCATTTAGATCATTTCAGTAGGCTCTGGGGCATAGGGTTTGGACCCTGGCTCTGTGGTCATCAGGGCAGGGAAGTAATGGCCTGGGGTGTCAGAACCTTATAGAGGATGTGGATGGGTGTGGGCTCTGGGTTGGTTGGTTTGCTATGGAAGGCACAATGGCAGACCAGTCATTTACCAGCTATAAGAATTGGCTCAGCCCGAGAGGGGCAGTCCCCCAGGGTCAGAAAAGCCTCAGGTGCCAAAACATGGAATAAAAAGACATGCTTAATACAGTGGCACCCACAATTGTCCCTTCCCACAAACTCGTTTGTTGCTCCAGACTAGACTGAGAAAACTCTATCCCCTCCCCCCGGGTAGATTGAGACCCTATGTCCAGACAGCAGGGGAGCCCGGCCATTAGTGCCCGGCAGGGAGTGATGTATCAGTCCTACTCAGCTCAGCAGGTAGGACAGTCTGGGGGAGGCCAGGTCACTCTTCAGGAAGGCACCTATGCACCACTGCTCACTTCCCCTTGCTGCAGAAACACACACTGGAGTGGTGGGCACTGTGACATGGAAGTGTGTGCTGACTGGGCCAGAGGGGCTTCAAAGCTTCCAGAGAGAAGGAGCAATCTAGAGAACCTGGCAGAGATGGGGGGCAATGAAGTCAGAGCAAAAGCCTGACAGAAGGCAAGAAAATGGGCAGAGGACACATCACACGAGGCAAGGGTTGAAGCAGCGCCTTCTCAAATCTGGGTGCAGGCATGGCAAACAGTGAACTTCCATGCCCCAGACACCGTGTAGAGATTCAAGAGGACCACATTTCCTGAAAAGGGTAGACCAAAAACAACGTGCACAATTTGATAATGTCAGCTCCTGAACCCACCTGAAAATCAGACAACGGAAGTTGGAGCAAGGTGGAGTCCCGGACGCCTGGAGCATGGAGCTGTCAGGAAAAGGTCCCAGCTGGCAAGATCCCTGGGCAGGCTTCCTCTGAGTGCCAGTGCCCTGGGAGGATGGAGAGAGATGGGGAATTCCAGTGACCTATGCCAAAGAGAGGTAGCCTGGGCATCCAAGGATGCATTCAGAAGTGCTGGTGCTACAGTGGTAGCTATGCAGTTGTTCATTCATAGAATCAGTGAAAACTTCCTCTGTGCTGGGTGCTGGACCCTGGGTGTATAGTGGTGAACCAAACACATCCCTGCCTGGTGCTTAGAATGCTTTTACTACAGAGCCCTGGTCTATAACTCTCAGGTAGAGAGCCTCCTGGAATCCTCCAATGCCACCGCTTGTGATCACTCTTGACATACTGACCTTCTTGTTGGGTCTAGGAATGTCACCTGGGGAAACCAGATGCTTATTCCATATTGCTGGGCCAGAGCTGGGCCAGAGCAATGTTACACTCATTACGACTTACAAGATACCCTGAGTTGGTCATTGTACTGTATATTCTTTAATGCCTTCCAACAACCCTGCAAGGTAAGACTACAATCCCATTTTATGGATCAAAGAACTGATTCTGGAATGTTTGAGCAAGTTGCCAAAGGTCACCAGGAAGAAAAATAATTCAAACCCAGCTCCATCTGATTCTAAAGTCAGTGCTCTTTCTGAATCATCAGGCATCTGGTGACAGTCTTCAATACAAACAGAAGATGAATCTGAATTGTCAACTGGGTTAAATAGTTCCATTTGCTAATGGGTGTTGCGTCTATTTCTAGAGGTGTAGATACACGCTTCTTAGCAACATTTTGACTCATTACTAATTAAATGATATGTATACACCCAAAAGATGATTATATAGTTTCTAGTTTTTAAAAATTTAATGAATAAATAACAGCTCTATTCTTTATTTATCTAGTTTAAAATGTCAATGACTACCTCCCCTTCTAATTGCAAAGCTGAGTATTTAGGGAACCTGACACTTCATAAATATCGAACTGTGAGGTTTCATATGTTGGTTTTATATAAACATAGGAATTGAGTAATTGCCATCCCTGTTACTCATTAAAATTCAAAATTAGATAGACAATAAGCAGAAACGTTTTGTTCATTATTATTCATATCAAGTACTTTGCTTATAATATCCCCTGCTTCTTTTTATGGTTTCTTTTGTGTGCCATCCTTTCTTTTTGAGCATAGTCAAAAATGGTCCATTTAGCAGAAAATTCTTTTTTCTGATTTTCCTTTGGCTTCCTTTCATGTTTTTCCACCTAAGTAAGTCATCACTTTCTGTAGCAGAAATGATGGTGCCAGAGAAAGAAATATGGGCTCAAAGTTACAAGACCACTTAGTCTTGGTCTCAGCTCAGTGACTAACTTGCAGTGGGTTCCCTAAGCCATGTCACTTCCCCTTGCGGGCAAGGTGAGGGATTTGTACTAAATGATCATTCATTCTTTTATATGTGAGGTTCTAGTAGTGAACAAGAGAGGACTGAAGTTTCTGCCCTCATGGAACTTCATCAAATAGCCACACAAACCATCACAAGATCAAAATTATGCTTATTGCAACAAAAAAGATTACATAACTTGTGGACCATTATAATGAGGTTCGGACACAGAAAAATCAGGGGAATCTTCCCTGGAAGGGATGCTTGAATTGCTGTCTTGAGGATGAGTAGACATTAAGTAGGTGAAGAAGAAAATCCCAGAATCCTCAAACAGCTTGTGCAAAGGTCCTGTGACAGGAGAGACTAAAAGGCCTATTTGCCTGAGGAGGATAAAGGGAAGGGAATTAGGCTACGAGATGAGGCAGGAGAGGAATGCTGGGGCCTGCCTGGATAGGCCAAGTGAAGGAGATTGTCTTCACCCTAAGAGCAATAGAGATATCCACCAGCTTGTATTTTAATCATGTTTCCTTGGAAAGTGATCTTGTTAGAGGTTGGATCTGTTTAGTTGAGATTTCTCTCCTCCTTTCCCTAGCTCTTTGGAGCCCCCTGAGTGGTTTTGCTTATGAAGCTCTCTTGGGAATGTAGGATCTAAGGAGAGTTTGTAAATTGATCATTAAGTACCAGGTCACAGGTGGCTACCGTTGGCGGACCCCAGAGCTCAGATCTTCACGCTCCTTCCTCTAGCCTGCTCCCTGGTGCCTTCTGTTGCTTTGCATGCAGAAAACCTTGGGGATACACAGCTCTGCATAATCAAAGAACCATCAGGAGGTACCCTTCCTAAAACGGCTTCATGAACCTGAACTTAGAGCTTCAGCAGCAATTCCCCGAGTCTATAATGCCACACATACTAATCTGATTCTCCCAGAAATTGATGAAAGCTCTAAGAAAACACACTTTCTTCTTTTTATGTATAACAACCTATGGTTCATATTTCAAGCGACTTTGATATAATCTGCTTGTAATTTTTATTTTATGTTTTTTAAAAGAGGAAAAGAGAGGCATAGCAGAGATTATCCCTGGCAGTTTCCCTGGAGGAAATACTGCTTCTGTCTGGAAACAGGTGGCGTTATGAATCCTGATCACCAGGCTTTGGCTACAGAGACCATTCTCCATACATTGGAAATGGGGGATGGGGGAGGCCTCAAAGGGAGACTTGGGGGCCAGCTCATTTCCAGGACCTATTTTGCAGCTGGCCATAGAAAACACGCCAGGCTCACATGTAACTGCAGTTGGTGGGGAAACTGAAAACACAGCCCTGAGGCGATGAACATCTGTGTAAATAGCAGCCGAC
>RJWJ010035073.1:0-16849 GCA_004363605.1 Indri indri
GAAATATGCTTAAAGTAAACAAGAACTAATCTGGCCCCAAATTTTGTGATTAGTCACTTGTAATATCTATGCAAGAGGATACTGTGAGAAGGAAGTGTGTTGAGAAATATTGTGAGCTATTCTCCAACGATCAAAACTGTAATTTTTCCATCTGGTAGAGCAGTGGTTCTTTACCTGGGGTGATTTTTTCCCCCAAAGGTCATTTGCCAACATCTAGAGACCTTTTTGCCTGTCACAATTTGGGAGCGGGGAAAGAAAGGGAGGCTACTGGCATCTAGTGGGTAAAGGCTCAGGATACTGCTAAGCATCTTACAATGCACAGGGAGCCCCCCTCAACAAAAATAATTACATGGTACATATAATGGAATCCAACTTATACCCCCCTAATTCTATTAAAATTTTTTTAAAAGAAAAAAAAAACAATAAGTCAATTACCAAAGGCTATTTACTTTATTTCCACTTTCCAACCATTAACACAGGTCAGTTATGTTGACCATTCATTTTTCAGAATGGAATCTACCAATTATTTTCTTAAAAACAATAAATAATTATCAGGCTCAAAATGTTAAGAGTATAAAAGTTGAGAAACTATTCTACAGGACCAGTTTAGCAAATCACAGCCTCTTCTTCCTAACATTTACCACTCTGATTTATCTACCAATAGGGTTAGAGCTGCAAGATCCAAATTGCATACACCAGAATCAACTGGGGTGCTTTTTAAAAAGGTACATGCTTGAACCCCATTCCAGACCTACAAATACAGGTATCTGCACTTAATAAAAGCTCCTCAGACAATTCTGAAGGGTAGACAGGTTTGGGAACCACCATAACTGCTAGCAAGCAAAAAGAGAGGATTAAGGAAAAAAAAATCAGAGACTGAACAGATTTAACTTGTATAATAATTTCTTCGATATTTGAAATGCTATTTTTTAAAAGACCTGTTCTATGGGGTCCTTGGAGAGAAGAGCTAGGATTAACTGGAATTAGCACCAGGAACAGAGATTTCAACTCAACAAAGCAGAAACTTTCCAACAAAAATAGTAAGAACCATGATGTATTCATGGAGTGCCTATGATGTGCAAGGCACTACACTAAGTACCTTATACGTTTTAATCCTCACAGGAACTCTGTCAAAAGATGGAAATGACCCTCCTGGGCAATAGTAAGTGCCTTATCACTGAAGATGACTGAGTGAAGGCTAGAGGACATGTGACAGGAATGTTGAGCCAGCAGTCAAACCTCAAATGGTTATAGGGTTCCATAAAGCCATGGGCCTAAACATAATTCACTAAAAAATGCTCTGAATTGAGGCTTGACTCCAGGAAGTCTGGAATGACAAGAAATCCAACCAGTCCCCTGCAGGTGCTCTGGCAAAACCTAGTGTCCCAAGAAGGGACCATTTAGTTCTTTGGGTTTTGCCCTGGAATACAATTAAATAGGGGCAATAAAATAGCATATGAGCTCATTTGTATGAAGCACACTACAGTAGGAAAACTGTTATAGTCACGTTCTTGGTCTTTCCTAAGACATCTTTCTGAAATTTCTTGATTCCCTGACAATGATCCCCAAACAAATATCTGTCACTCAAATAAGGATGGGGGTAATGAGGAGTGACTACTAAATGAGGGTGGCCTTTCTTTGTGGGGTGACAGAAGTGACATAAAATTGATTGTGGTAATGGCTGCACAAATCTATGAATACACTGGAAACCATTACATTGTACATCTTAAATGGGTAAATTTAATGATATTATATCTTAATAAAGCTGTTTAAAATAAAACTGTGAGAAAATTCTAAACAGATCTGAGCCTCCCACACCTGCTCCTGTACAATTCTAATTTAGTATCCTTGACAAATTTAAACTACATCAGGAATTTCATCCAACCTTTCACTGGTAGTTATGTCTCTTCCCACCTAATTCATAATCCACCTGAAATGTTATGCCCTTTTCCACTCCTCAGTCTGTTATCCCCCCAACAGCTAGAGTGATATTGTTTTTAAACATTAATCAGATCACATCATTCCCCACTCTAAACTCTACCAATGGCTTTCTATTAATATTTTTTTAAAACTTTAAATCTAAAATCCTTATTAAGCTCTATATGATCTGATTGGGCCTCTGCTTGCCTCTCCAACCTTATCTGTCACTACTTCCTTAGTAATTCTACTCTAGCCACACTGATCATGCGCAATTTCACCTCATGGCCTTTACACACACTGTTCCCTCGGCTTGAAACATTCTTCCAAGATCTTTATATGGCTCACTTTCATCATTCAGGGCTTTCCTCAAATGTCTCCTCCTCGGAGGCCTAACAGTTATCTATAGCACCACCTTACTTAATTTTTTATATATCTATTTTCTTGTCAACTATTTATGACCTCCTCAGAGACCTAACGGTTATGCATAGCACCACCTTACTTTATTTTCTCTATATCTATTTTCTTATCAATTATTTATCACCCTCCCACCTGACCACCACCACAACCGGAATATAAGGTGCTTTGTATCGTTCGATGTTTCTCCAATAACTACACATGTATCTGGCGAACAGTAGACAATAAATATTTGTTGCTATTATTATCTGTAAAAATTATTTGCCAACCAACCACGAAAATCCTTGAGATGTCTCTTTCCCTATTTCCTATAATTCATTTAAATATTTTTTTCTCTTATATAACTTTTCCCCTCTTGAGGACACAGACGATTTCTTATACTTCTTTATATGTTCAAAAAAGTACAAAAATTTGTATTAATTCTGATTCCCAAAAAATATCAAATTATTTTGCTTTGTGGACAGTAATTATCTTAAGGATAATTTCCAATTTTGCAGTAAAAAGTGGTTATGGTGTTTCTGAAAGGATAAATTGCAACAGAGGTAGCAAACTTACTTCGGGCATCTGTTTTATCCGACTCACTCAGACATAAATCATCCTTTGCATCGGTGCTTCCCTCGACACCATGTCTTACAAAAAATTTCATATCATTTTCATCAATTTCATTCTCATCATCAATATCATATTTCTGTAGACCCTCTAATAGCTTCACTGCTGCCAAATGGGCAAACCTATACAAAAGAATCAATCATTAACCAGATCCACAACCTTCTTGAAATTGAAACTGTAGCTTGCACTAACTTAGGCAATTACACTCTGTGTATTCTGCCACCAACCCACCCCACCAGTCAAGAATCAAACTGTACCTGAAGGTCAGTGACAATGTGAAATATATTCAGCTATGTGGGAAACTCAGTTACTGGATACTAAGGACAAATATTCATATTAAAGACTGATTCCATAATTTTTATCAGTAAAAATTTACTAGGAATGAAGCTTCAATATCAAAAGAATATTTGGTGTGCTTCCAAACATAGTTGCTCAAATGCATAGAAAACCCAAAACCACCCTACTTGATTACCTATAGTTACTGCCTTTTGTTGGCCTAATTTAGATTGTAGGGTTCATTCTGGTTCCAGTTTTAGGGCTAACTATAGCTCTAGCCCCCTCAATCATCCTTCCTCAACCCAAAGCCTTTGGCACGGCTTTGAAATTTAATGGAAAAATAATGACCTTTCCATTCATGTGTTCTATTCTCTTTGCTCTTTCCAGCATCTTTACAAAGCTTCCAGTAACATACTCTTGGTTTTGGAGTTGTTGATTGTATGCAATTTGCATATTTTTCCACAATTTTGCTAATTAGAATTTTTAATACTTTCTCTTAGTACATTCAGAATTACTCACTAAATATAAAAACCTAAAATCCTATCTTCCCATACTTAAGTAACCACATACACACATACATATGTCCTTACCTTTCACCAGGTACTGCAAATCATTAAAGATATAGTAATAAACGTATGTAGGAAGTTGTAAGGTTTATAGAATTCATTATCTCCACTACTAGGTTGTAATTTAACAGCTTTCTTTATTGAGTAATTGCTTTATGCCAGATTCAAGGTCATCTCTATAATAACACTACACTCACACCTGGCATTTAGGTACATGAAAAAAAAATGTGAACCAGAAATTATGGATTAGTCTAGATACACCCATGGTACTCAATCAACTATGTGCAAACTATTGGTGCAAAAATAGACAAATAGATCAGCGGACAAAATAGAGAGGTCAGAAATAAGCCCACACATATATGGACAAAGGCACTGGAGAAAGGATAGTCTTTTCAACAAATAGTGTTAGAACAATTGGATATCCATATGCGAAAAAAGAACTTGGATACATACCTCAGACCACATATAAAAAATTAACTCAAAATGGATCATCTGAGGCCGGGTGTGGTGGCTCATGCCTGTAATCCCAGCACTATGGGAGGCCGAGGCGGGTGGATCACTCAAGGACAGGAGTTCGACACCAGCCTGAGCAAGAGCGAGACCCCGTCTCTACTAAAAAATAGAAAGAAATGATCTGGACAACTAAAAAAATATATATATATATAGAAAAAATTAGCCGGGCATGGTGGTGCATGCCTGTAGTCCCAGCTACTCGGGAGGCTGAGGCAGGAGGATCCCTTGAGCCCAGGAATTTGAGGTTGCTGTGAGCTAGGCTGACGCCACGGCACTCACTCTAGCCCGGGCAACAAAGCGAGACTCTGTCTCAAAAAAAATGGATCATCTGCCTCAACGTAAAATCTAAAACTATACAACTGCTAGAAGAAAACACAGGAGAAAATATTTCTGACTTTACATTAATCAAAGATTTCTTATATATGAGTCCAAAAGTACAATCAATAAAAGAACAAATTAGTAAAAACTTTTGCTCTTCAAAGACATTGCTTAGAAAATGAAAGAACAAGACACAACTGGGAAAACATCATTGCAAAGCATATATCTGGAAAGAACTAGTATTCAGAATATATAAAGAACCTTTAAAACTCAGCCACATGTAGTAGCATGGGCCTGTAGTTCCAGCTACTCAGGAGGCTGAGGCAGGAAGATTGCTTGAGCCCAGAAGTTTGAGGTTACGGTGAGCTATGATCAGGTCACTGCACTCCAGGCTTGGCAATAAAGTGAGACCATGTCTCTAAACTAACTAATTCAATAAATAAATAAAACCTTTAAAACTCAACATCAAGAAAATAACCCAATTTTTAAAAGTAGGCAAAAGATCTGAATAGTCACTTCACCAAAGAAAATATACAGATGGCAAATATGTACATAAAAAAGATGCTTAAAATCATTTTTCATTAGAAAGATGCAAATTAAAACCACAATAAAATACCACTATTAGAATTGCTGAAATCAAAAAAACTGACAATACCAAATGCTGGTGAGAATGTGGAGCAACAGAAATTCTCACCCATTGCTAATAGGAATGCAAATTGGTACAGCCACTTTGGAAGGCACACTGGCAGTTTCTTATAAAGTTAAAGCATATGGCCTAGCAATCCCACTCCTAGATTTACCCAAGTAATTGAAAACTTATGTTGACACAAAAAACCTGTACATTAATGTTTATAGCAGATTTATTCGTAATCACCAAAAAATGGCTACACTCAAGATGCCCTTCTACAGGTGCGTGGACCACTGAACTATGCAGTACTATGGAATTCTACATACAATGGAACAGTATTCAGCAATAAAAAGGAAATGAATTACTAATACACATAGATGAATCTCCAAATAACTATGTTAAGTGAAAAAAGCAAGATATAAATACATATTGTATGATAACATTTGTATACAACTCCAGAAAATTCAAACTAACCTATAGTGACAGAAAGCAGACTAGTGTTTGCTTGAAAAAGGGATACTGGGGAGCAGCAGCAGGGAGAGAGATTATGAAGTGGCAGAAGGAAACTTTTCAGGGTGATATGTTCATTGTCTTGAGTATGGTGTTAGTTTCACAGGTGTATACATATATCAAGACTCATCAGTTTGTACTGTACAATACGTGCATTTTATTGTATGTCAATTATACCTTGGTAAAGCTGTTTTACAAAAATAAAATAGTCCTGAGCTGAAAATGATCTCAGGTACAACAAAATTACACTCCACAGCATCAAAGAAATCCCACAGGCAAAATTTTAATGAACATAAGCTCTAAACAAAATTTGCATGACAATTTAGTGAGTGACGGGGCCCTAGCAATCACCTATCAAGCCTCATCTGCCATTGTTAGCCCACACTCCTACTTTAGATTCAAGCAGTTTTAAACCATATGCAGTTCCTCAAACAGACAAACAGGTGTTGTCTTACAACTTCTCCTCCTTCAAGTGTCAGCATAAATGTTGCTTCCTCAAAAAAAAAAACAGTTTCCCTTGACCTCTATCTAAAACCTGTCTCCATGCAGTTTCCTGTATAACTTTTACCATCATCTGTATTAATGTCTCTCCCTCACTACTTTCAAATAGGAAGACTGGGACACTTTTTCTCCTACATTCTTACTGTACTTTATACATACTATATAATATGGTATAATGATTATAATTAAGAATTTTGTTTGCATATTTGTCTCTCCACAAGACTGTAAGCACCTTGAGGACAGAGACTGTGTTTTCTCATCTTTGTAATCCTAACACTAGCCACAGTACCTGGAACATAGTAAGTATATGGGAAGTTAAATGAGGAATAATAAAATGAATAAATGGATGGGCTAAACATTCCTTGAGAACCTGACCTGAATGAGCTGGTGGTGTTTAATAATAGGTGCTATATTTAATTCAAATGTAAATACCCAAATATATTTCAAAACCCATGTGGTTTATTTTTCTATTATCGATGTTGACTATTCCTTTTTATTACAGTGTTTTTCAACAGGGTGCTATAGGCATTTGGGTTGGACAGTTCACTCTGCATCACTGTTCTGAGGGCTGCAGAACACTTAGTATTCCTAGACCCAAACTCATTAAATGTTAGTGGTGCTCTCCAGTCATTATGACAGCCTTCCCCCACATTTCTAAATGCCCCTCCTCTCCCACTTGAGAATCGCTGCTTTGGAGAGAAGAGCTAATATAATATCAAATGTCAATTCAGCTTGAAAATTGTCATTTCATTTGCATTTGATTGATTTCTCTAAAATTCCATTAAATTCTCAAAGATTTCTAAGTACAAGAGTATATGCAAAACTTTTTAAAAATGAAAGAAAGGAGCAAAGCAGATAGGGATATATACCTCTTAGCAACATCACTGGGTCTCTCCCCTGCTTTGTTGGTAATGTTACTGTCTGCTCCCATTTTAATTAACCACTGCAAACACTCTATATGACCTTGTCCAGCAGCTGTTAAAAAAAAAGGAAACAAACACACACATACACAAAAAAGAAAAAAAATACACAAAGTACACATACACAAAAAGTTATCAGTAACAATTTTCTAAAAATTTGGACAGCACCATTACAGAGTACTTTCTTAAGTACTGATCCTTGCAGTAACTAACAAAAGTACGTTGGGCAAATGTTACTTTCCCTATTTTATTTATTTATTCATTAGACAAACATTTAATCAAATATCTACTGTATTCAGGCCTTTTACAGAGAATTTCCCATAAATGTAAAAGTTGAAGCTCAAAGAGGTTATTTATTTATTTAACATCACATGGCTGGTAAGAAATGAACTTGAAGCTAGAATCTAGGCTTTTCTAATTTTATCAAGTGCTTATCTCCTGCTATAAATAGCTCCTAAGCAATCTCGTATCACAACAGAATGTGAGCACATTCCAACCACAGGGACCTCCACAGAATTCAAAAGTATTGCTCCATCATACATACAGGTATATATATATATTCCTCTGACTATTACAACTCAAAACTTACAGGCCTCTTAAGCCACATTTCATTACTTAAACTGTTGTTACCACCTTTGTCTAACTCTTATCCTCAAAACACACTCACTCCATATTAATTTTCACCTCCACAACTCTGCTTATGTGTCTTCCCACCTAAAGCCCATCACTTAACTATGTGTTCATTTAAATTCTACCTATTCTTCTTGGTCCATTTCAAAACTCAGTGAAGCTGTGAAAAACAAACTGAATAGACTTAAAAGACTTGAGTTTAAGTCTGCTAACCAATGAGACTTGCATACAGGACAATGATCTTCATATTCCCAGAACTCAGCAAGTGGCTGACACATAAAGACCCTCAATAAATGTCTATAGGGTTAATAAATGAATGAATGTATGATAAATATGAATGAAATCGTAGCTCTGCTTTTACTAGCTGTGTAACCTCAGTCGAGGAACTTGATCTCTCTGAACCTCAATTTCCTCATCTTTTACATAGATGGTTTTTTATTTATAAGGAGAGCACACTGCTGCTCCATAAAATTGCAATACAAATTAAATGTGATAAGAGCTTCGTACTCTGTTAAGTGTCATATAAACTCGGGTATTATAACTAAATCTCCATGAGTAGTTCCTCAATAATTTGATCATTAGCAACTTCTTCCATCCCTCAATTCCTATTCCTGAATTCTTATTTCACGTATTTTAACAATCTAATATTTTTTGCCATTAGTTACATCCTGTATTTAAAAAATCTCTAGTTGTTTCATGGTATAAGCATGTAGCTCCTTAACAGTAAGGTCCAGATCTCATTCTGTCTCCACAGTATGGGCACATAGTTGGTGCTGAATATATACGTGACTTTGCAAAATGGATCAAAGAGTAGGAACTTTTGTTATGAAATTGGTGCCTTAAAGAGTGAACCTACCTCCAATACTGGCAACAGAAAGGAAAGGACACAGAGCCATACCAAGTGACTAAACAACTCTTTCACTACCACACTATAGCCCAGATGGCAAAGGGCTGTAAGAACTCTTGTTCTGTCCTCTGCCTTACTCAGAGCCATCTGCCAAACTCCAACTTGGCTCCTGGAGTTTGGAGAGTCTTTCTCTCCTACAGCCTATCCAGAACCAACTAACAAAGAATACTACAGCATTTCCCATACCCATATAAATAGCCCCACTTTAGATAAAAACAGCAACATATTTTGTCTTTTCTGTCATTAAAAGTCATAAAATCATTATTTATGATCATGAATAATGGTGAGTTTTACAAGACAGAATAAATTTAGCCCGACATTTCAATTTTATCACATAGCTAATGTTTTTAAAAAGGAGGGAGGGAAGCTAACTAATTTATCTACAGTGAAATATAATAAAAGGATTTTTACCCAAGATTCTTATTGAATACCAATTAGGATATTGTTAATTTGATCAATGTTTTATGAAAGAATAAGATAAAATTATGCAGTGGTTAAAAATTTTTAAGAAATGATTTGAAATAACTATGGTTTAAGAGTAAGTAAAAGGAAGGGGAAGTCATAGCAGATTTGAACAATTATTAAATGACTAAGAAGAATGCCTCATTAATAGATACTACAACTTTATCTACTGAATCAAAACTAAAACAAAAGGAAAAAAGCAGATAGATTGACAAAATGCAGGAAATGTGAACTGAGCTATAAGGAGACACCAACTTTCATAACAATCTAAACATACAGATGGTCCCCAAGAAAAGGCTAATGTCCCCAAGAAAACACCATCTGCCCCACCCCAGCCCTGAGAGCCCTTGATAGACAGACTCATAAGAGAGGGGGTGAAGAGCAAACTCCTGGCTCCTTCTCACTTTCACCCTCGCACCCTCTAGCAATGGCTATGTTCCAAACACCCTGCTGCAGATCAG
Organism: Indri indri; assembly: GCA_004363605.1. Classification (NCBI taxonomy): domain Eukaryota; kingdom Metazoa; phylum Chordata; class Mammalia; order Primates; family Indriidae; genus Indri; species Indri indri. Next base: position 9,636 of record RJWJ010035073.1, read on the forward strand.
TCTTTTAGAACCTTCTTCCAGATCCCTCATTTCTATCACAGTTTAAGTAGTGAAGAAATGACTGGGATAGGCTGAAAACCAGCCATCAGTGACAGTTTAACTTACTGTTCCCTCAAAGATGCACTCACCATGAGTGAGTCTACCTTTTGTCACTGTGTCTAAATGACACCACACACAAATTAGAATAAAAACTGATTATAAACAGGATATGAAATGCAGGCTGTAATGGTTGTGTTATGGGCTGAATTGTGTTCCCCTCAAAATTCTTATGTTGATGTCCTAACCCCCAGCTCCTCAGAATGTGACTGTATTTGGAGATAGGGTCTTTAAAGAGGCAATTAAGGTCAAATGAGGTCATAAGTGGTGGGCCCTAATCAAATTTGACTGATGTCCTTGTAAGAAGAGGAGATTAGGATATAGACGCTGTCATGCACAGAGGCAAGACTCAAGGGCACAGCGAGAAGGCGGCCATCTGTAAGCCAAGGAGAGAAGTCTCAGAAGAAATCAAACCTGCCAACACTTCGATCTCAGATTTCTTGCTTCCAGAACTATGAGACAATAAATTTCTATTGTTTAAGCCACTCAGTCTGTAGTATTTTGTTATGTCAGCCCTAGTAAACTAAGATAGGAGCTTTGCTCCAAGTAATCACATTTTTAAAAATAAAAGACTTTTTTTATGTACATGTTAAGCCTCCTCCCCATTCACAAATCCCATAGTGGACAGCTTAACCCAACCCCGAATGGCCAGCAGAGATGGATAGAGTGAAATATCGAACTCTAGGGCAGAGAGTTTACCAATCTAGGGACCTCTCTATGTGTAGAAGAAAACTCCCTTACATTGCCCCTCTTCCTACTCCACATCCCCCCATAAAACTATTGGTACACATAGTGCTTAGCTTCTATACTTTCAGATACATTATGGATTAAACAAAGTTTAACAAGCACACTAAAAACCTAACCAATGGAAACATAATATATAATCTGGGGACTATCAGAAGTTATTTATGAAATAAAGCCCAACTAAAACAGATGATTATATTAAAAAGCATACTATCTTTTTGCTCTTAAGAGTTTTATAAGAATCAGATCATGAAGAAACTTTGAACGTAATATCACGAATGAAGCAGAATGTAAATTTCAGATGAAGTATGTTAAAGACTGGTTTTTGCTTTTATAAATGAAAGGAAGAGTACCAAGCATAATTCCTAGAGTCCAAACAATGAGTTGACAATTTGACAGTCTAATTAAAAACCAAAAAAACCTGATCAATATTATAGAATTCCATATGGAAGAAAGAGTACAGAGAAAAGTGGCAAACATCTTGAAAATGTGTTCAAATCTAACATCCACTGATATTTCCACATAAGTAAAAACATTTTTATAGAACAGGAAAAGAAGAAAATTCTGCTATAACTATTTTCAAGAAATATGTTTTCTATTTTAGCATAAGGTCATTCTAAAATTTTATCCTAAAAAACTTCTCTAGTAGAACATTTTATATCTTCACTAACATGACAATGTCACAATAGACATTCTTGATGAAATTACCCTCAAATGTGATAATGCATGAATATCTGGCAACATAAAAGGAATATTACACTTGAATTGAAAATTAGGCATTGTGTATACCATATAATATAGACTGATATCTGCTAGGCCACCAGAAAAAAGTTTTATGTTTTCATGTGTTTCTGATTGATAATTACTTTAAGATGTGAACAACTCATCAACAATAGTGAAAGAACTGAACATGAAAGAGGAATCATAATAACTCACCTTTATGCATAGGAGTTGATCCATTATCAGCACGCTCATTAATATTGATTACTCCATCTTCTACTAATTTTTTAAGCATTTCCAAATCACCCTTAAAGGCAGCAACATGACCTGGAAATGCTAAAGCTATGAATAAAAAATTCAGCAATTCAGTAAACACATGAGCTTATTCTTTTCCCCATCTTAAGCTATCATACATTTCAGGTTTCAATATTATCTCAGGTATGAGGCTGTTATATTGGAATGAGCTCAGTTGATGCAATGACAAGTAATGAAAAGAGAATTATAAAATAAATTATAAAATAAGTTTATTACTAATTGTGATACCATTCTTCCCCTCAGGACTTCAAATACATCAGAAGTATTGCACCAGAATTATTCTTAGCCCAATTCTTTTTTCTCCCTCATGCCACCACAAAGGGGATGGTCATTTTTAATCCTTTGTATAAAGACACACTTGGTCTCAAGGCCTGCATTTGCACAGACCACTCCCTCTCTGCAAGGAAGCAAAGACAGCAAAATAGACTAGAAGCAGATTAGAAGTGTGTGTGCACCCATATACAGTTATCCTTCAGTATCCTCAGGGGATTGGTTCCAGAACCTCCTCATATTCCAAAACCCATGGATGTTCAAGTCCCTTACATAAAAAGGCATATTTGCATATAACCTATGCACATCCTCCAGTATACTTTAAATCATCTCTCGATTACTTACAATACCTAATACAATGTAAATAGTTGTCACAATGTATTGTCTATTTGTATTATTTTTTATTGTTGCATTGTTATTTTTTTCCTGAATATTTTCAATCCATGGTTGGCAAAAGTTTTAAGAGTTTAACAATACTGAATATTGAGTTTCTCTAAATCCTTACCCAACATTGCTGATGAAAGTGTAAAATTCTACAACCACTTTGACGAAGAATGCAGCAATACCTTTTATATTGAAGATGAGCATATCCCACCAAGCAAAACCTAAAGTAGTTCTCTATTTATCAAGGTACTTAGAAATAAAGCTGAACTCTTAATTCTGAGGGACAGGCAGGACCTTAAGAAGTCTCATTCAATGATTCCATATGAATATTATCACTTTCTGTGTGGCCTATTTGTGAAAAAGGTAGGGAAGCACTTCTCTATCTACATGTACATAAGGAGACCTGTACAAGAGTATCCATTACCACATTGATTGTAATAATGAAAAACTATAAAGAAACTAAATGTCAAATGGAGAATAGATAAATAATGGTTTTCACAGAATGAAATAAAGTAAATAAATAAAATAATAAACTAGGATATATCTATTAACCTAATAATCAAAAAATTATAATATTTTGTGGAAAAAAATCACAGAAGGATATGTACTTTTTTATGCCATTTATATAAAGTTTTAAAAGAAGTTTCAAAGACTGCTAGTTGTCTACCAAAATCTGCTTCCTTCAACAGTAATAGATTTGCAGCTGGGATAAGGCTTCCCAGCTGGGTAATGAATATTGCAGGCTTCTTTGCAGCTATTTATGGCCATCTGAGTAAACTTTTGCCAATGGAGTGCTAGCAAAAGCGGCAAGTACAACATCCACCTTGGAAATCTCTGGGCCTAGATTTATGATACCCTTGTTCCCTCCCCACCCGCTGCTGGATTAGCAACAAGTACAGAGAGTTTAGAAGACAGTAGGTCCCTGAATGACTCAATGGAGCAGATTGACTCTCTAACCCAAGCGGTCATATACAAGAAATAAATATCTACCTCATTTAAGCCACTGAATTTTAGGATTTCTTTGTTACAGCTGTTTAGCTTCTTAACCTAACAAATACAAAAAACTATACTATATATTTTATGAATATATATATTATATAACTAAAATAGAAAATCACAGAATAGAATGATAAATCCAAAATAATAGCCTACCCTGGAGGAGGAACAAAAGGTAATGGTATCAGGAAGAGAAATTCAAAGGACTTCAGCTCTATAATATTTTACTCTTCAGTGATACAAACAGTGCTCATTATGTTAATCTCTACATATTTTTGTCTAAAATATTTCATAATAAAGAATCTGGATGCATGTATGGGCAATATATGTAATACACTTTAATATAACATTTGCCTTATAACTTCTTTTCCTACTCCATTGATTCTACTTATCATATCATCATCATCATCATATTACATACTAAAACATATCAGCTTTATTACTTACTTTCCTGATCTTCTGGGTGATTTCCTTTATACTCAGCTTCTTGGATAAACTGTAAAATGTTCTGCTTAAAGAACCTCTGCGCCAGGTCCAGTACATTTTCTCCATTATCATTGAAGGCTTTTAAAGCTTGTGTTGCACTGCTCATTCTACTGAATAGGAATTTAAAACAGTGAAGGTGGCCTTCCATGGCTGATAAGTGAACTATAGGTAAGGGGAAAAAAAAAGGTTAATTATAAAATTGAGATTAAAATAACTTTAAAAAAGAATTAACATATTAGTTCTAATCCTCATAAGGAGATGACTATTCCAGCCCCATATGACAGGGACTCTCCCTGAGCAAGGAGAAAAGCCCTTTTTCCATCCTGTATCTCTTTACAGTCAGCCATCTAGTCATGGCAAAGCAGCAGACTAAATGGTTGAATAGTTACACTTACTGTGAGTATAGAGAGACTAGATGAGGGTCACCAAATAGCAGGCCCCAGAAAATTATCTTAGAAAGTGAAATCCTAATTATGCACCTTATGATTACATGAGAAAATTCTTATTATGTGCAAAAATAAATAAATAAAATTTAATATTTGGGGCAAAAGGTAGAAGAAATAAACCAAAATAGTAACTATGAAAGTATGAATGATGTTCATGAATGATTGGATCAAAACTGCACACTAAGCACACACACTCTGACCTCACAATTTCCAGCCTAAATCCCTAAAAATAATAGAAAAGGTATTTTTTAAAACCATTAAAAACTAAAGAAACAAGAATGCCATGAACAGATAAGAAATTTTAAGGAATCACTGAAACAATACATATTGGATCAGACTGAGGGATTGACATAACCCAAAACTTTCTGCATAAAAAAAGGGAATGGCTCTGGAGTTACTACAAGCTTAGAGGCAATGATCACAAACCCAACATAACGATACCTCTCAAGGAATTAGGAAAGCAAGAATAAACCAAACCCAAAATTAATAGAAGGAAAGAAATAATAAAGATTAGAGCAGAAATAAACGAAATTGAGACTAAAAAGAAAAGCCAAAGATCAACAAAACAAAAAATTGGTTTTCTTAAAAGATAAAACTGATAAACCTTTAGCCATACTAAGAAAAAAAGAGAGAAGATCCAACTAAATAAAACTGGAAACAAAAAAGAAGGCATAACAACTAAGACCAGAGAAATTCAATCATTAGAAACTATTATGAACTACATGCCAAAAAATTGAAAAAACTAAAAGAAACAGATAAATTCCTTGACACATACAACCTATCAAGATTGAACCATGAAGATATAGAAAACCTCAACAAACCAATAACAAGTAATGAGACTGAAGCCATAATAAAGTCTCCCATCAAAGCAAAGCCCAGGACCTGATGGCTTCACTGCTGAATTCTACCAAACATTCAAAGAAGAACTAATAGCAATTCTACTCAAACTCTTCAAAAAAAATTGAACAGGAAGGAATATTTCCAAATTCATTCTATGAGGCTAGCATTATCCTGAATCCAAAACTAGACAAGGACACAACAGAAAAAGAAAACTCCAGGCCAATATCACTGATGAACATAGATGCAAAAATCCTCAATAAAATACTAGCAAACCAAATTTAACAACACATTAAAAAGATCATTCACCATAATTAAGTGAGATTCATCCTAGGGATACAAGGATGGTTCAACATATGCAAATCAATAAACATGATACATCACATTAACAGAATCGAGAACCTATATAATTTTTTCAACAGATGATGAAAAAGCATTTGATAAAATTCAGCACCCCTTTATGATAAAAACCCTTGTTAAACTGGGTATAGAAGGAAAATACCTCAAAATGATAAAAGCCGTATATATGACAAACTCATAGCCAACAATGTATTGACTGGGGAAAAACTGAAGGCCTTTCTTCTAAGATCTGGAACAAGACAAGGATGCCCACTTTCAACACTTTTATTTGACATAATACTGGAAGTCCTGGCCAGCACATTAGGCAAGAAAAAGAAATAAAAGGCATCCAAATTGGAAAGAAAGAAGTCAAATTAGCCTTGTTCAAAGATGACAAGATCTTATATTGAGAAAAACCTAAAGACTACACACACACACACACACACACACAAACTGTTAGAACTAATAAACTAATTCAGCAAAGTTGTAGGATACAAAAATCAGCAGCATTTATTGATATATATGCCAACAGCAATCTGAAAAAGAAATCAAAAAAGCAATCCCATTTATAACAGCTACAAAAAATATAAAATACCTAGAATCAATCTAACCAAAGAAGGGAACGATCTATACAAGAAAAACTATAAAACTCTGATGAAAGAAATAGAAGAGGACACAAATAAATGAAAAGATATCCCATGTTTATGGATTAGAAGAATTACTATTGTTAACATGACAGTACTACCCAAAGCAATTTACAGAGTCAATGAAATCCCTATCAAAATACCAATGTCATCCTTCACAGAAACAGAAAAAAAAAATGCTAAATTTGTATAGGACCACAAAAAAGCTCAAATAGCCAAAGTAATTCTAAGCAAAAAGAACAAATCTGCAAAAATCACTACCTGACTTCAAATTTTACTACAAAGCTATAGTTACCAAAACAGCATGGTACTGGCATAAAAACAGACACAGACCAATGGAACAGAACAGAGAGCCCAAACATTTAGAGAGTCCACACATTTAGAACTAACTCAACTTCAACAAAAGTGCCAAGACCATATAATGAAGAAAGGACAGTCTTTTTAGTAAAAGGTGCTGCGAAAACTGGATAAACACAGGCAGAAGTATGAAACTAGACCCTTATTCCCTCACTGTATACAAAAGTCAAATCAAAATGCATTAAAAAATTAAATGTAAGACTTAAAACTACTAGAAGAAAACATTGGGGATACACTCCAGAATATTGGTCTGGGCAAAGAATTTTTGGGTAAGACCTCAAAAGCAAAAGGAATCAAAACAAAAACAGATAATTGGTATTACATCAAACTAAAAAGCTTCTGCCTACTTTCAACTAAGTGAAGAGACAACCCACAGCATAGGAGAAAATATTTGCAAACTATCCATCTGACAAGGGATTAATAACCAGAATATATAAGGAGCTAAAACAACTCAATAGCAAAAAATAATAATAATAATAAAAATCCAATTAAAAAATGGGCAAAACTGTGTGGAAGGAATGGATTGCTTAAAAAAATGGGCAAAAAGATCTGAACAGATACTTCTCAAAAGAAGGCATAC
>RJWJ010035074.1:0-16877 GCA_004363605.1 Indri indri
GTGATAAGAATTAAGGAAAGGAGGAGAAAGGAGAAGAAAGTGTCAACTGAAGAATCACAAGATTCATAAATTTGGAAAGGAGAGCTTTATTACAGCCTGCGGGCCGGCCGTCCTGACACGCTGGGAAGCGTGGCTTCTGGCAGAGACCAGGAGCTGACACTCTCAGGGAAGGAAGAGTGAGACAGGAATTTATGCTGCACAGGTAGGCTAAGTATACATACTCAACAAATTATAGGAGGAGCTATGAATATTCACAAAGGTGTGGTGTACACATACGTAGTAAGCAAACATGCATGTTACATACATTCCATGTTCACTTTGGGATGGAGACTTAACATTTAAATGTATTACAGTTAGGTCCTGTAGGTCAGAGGTGAAGCAGAGGACACACAGGCATTCAGTGTGCAGCCTCTAAACCAGCCAGAGGTCAGTGGTCTCTTATAAGGAAGGAATGCTGGTCAGTTGCTATGTCAAAACAGTGGAAAGAAAGGGGAGTCCCACAAGTCTCTTGAAAGGGCCGGTTTACGTTTAGTCCTCACGAAAGAAAATCTAATGGCAATTATCAAGGGGGGGATATAACAAGATGTGTCTGACATCCCATCCTGTCATAGCCAGGAACTCAGTTTTTAAGGTTTCTCTGGGGTACCCTTGGCCAAAAAGGGGTCTGTTCAGTCTGTTGAGGTGCTTAGGATTTTATTTTTATTTTTTTAAAAGCAGTGTTAGGAAAATCATTCATTTGTATTTCAGCCATGCCTGGGATCTTTAAACTTATCTATACTTCCTTCCTCATTATGGGAAACAGGCCACAGCCACACTCAGCCTTCAAGGCTTCTGCGACCTTGTCAACAAATACACTAGATAGATGGATGGGTGGATAGAGAGATAGATTGATTTCCAGTAACAAATGTTTGCTCATGAGTGAAGATTTTGCTACAAAAAAAAGGATGCTAAAATTGAACATTTATATCTCTTTTGCTCCACTTCTCCCCACGGTTCAACCAAGAGGGAAGTTCTGGCTTGTGCCTCACCTTCAAAGTCTGCAGAGCTGTGTGTACCTGTCATATAATGGAAATTCTGATCCGTGAGCTGCCAGCTGCACACTCACAGCATCAATGGGCCACAGTCCAAAGGAGGAGGATCTCTTACAAACCACTGCCAGTGATCATGGTTCCCAAGGGAACATTTAGCTCAAATCCAGCTACTCAAAGGAGATTGAAGAATATAATGACAATTATGATGTGGCATGACCCTTCCTAGAGGGGACCCATCATGGTGCATTGGAAAGAGACTGAGGTTGGAGCCAGGGGTCTAGGATTGAAGCCCTGGCTCCATTACTATGCAGCCTTGTGAACAAGTCACTTCACCTTTCTCAGTGCCACCTGTAAAATGAAGATAATAATTTTATTTCCCATTATTATATAATAAAGAATTTGTCTGGTCTTTGCTGGTACAGAGCATTCTAAACTTTTGGAATTTCCTGAGTGATAGGAATGTCTTAGTTATTTACAGTGGGTCCCTGGACCACATCTTAGATTATGCGAAGCAGATGACTCACGTTGGGGGCTGGTCATGCCAGAAAGGTCAACCACGTGATTAGAGGGTTAAGGCCTTGAACTAGGTGCTATCAGCCTGGTCCCTCAGCCTGTTGGATAGGGGAGGGATCTGGAAATTAAATTCAATTGCATGGCCAATGGATCCATCAATCATGACTACCTAATGAAACCTCAATAAAGACCTTGGACACTGAGGTTCAGGTGAGCTCCCTGGTTGGTAATGCACATTGGTGTGCCTAGAGGATGATCCCGACTCCATGGGGAAAAGGCAATGGAAGCTCAGCATCAGAAACCCCACCAGACCTCACCCCATACATCTCTTCATTTGACTGGTCCTGATCTGTGTCCTTTATAATAAAATTATAATTGTAATTATAATACTTTCCTGAGTTCTGTGAGTCATTCTAGCAAATATCAAACCTGAAGGGGGGTTGTGGGAATCTTCAAATTTGTAGCCAGCCAATCAGGAGCAGATGGCCTCGCGACCCCCAAACTAGCGTCTGCCATCTGAAATGCGGGCTGTCTTATTGGGGGCTGTATCTTTAATTTGTGTCTATGCTAATTCCAGGTAGTTAACATCAGAATTATATCGGAGTATATGCACCCACAAAGGCTGTTTTAGGAATAAAATATAATCATATACGAAAAAAGACTTTGTGAATCGTGAAGAGTTAAATAAACATTACTTACAAAATTTTTTTTAAAGGCTATGGTATTGATGAAAGATCAATAGAGAAATTTCATAAAGTTATTTTTCCAATAATTCTGATGGATTCTGTTGTTAATACCTATACTCTCTTACTTTACTCCATATAGCTAAATTTATTTATTATTTCAACAAAATTTAATGGAAACATAATATGCACAAGATTCTGTGCTAGATATAGATCTAGTGGGAAGAAGTGAGAAGAATATCAAGTTGAAAATGAAATCATAACTATCCTCACGAAAGATACAAAGTAGCAGAGGAAATAAGAATAAAAAAGAAAGCGTAAAGTGTGTGCAACAAGAGAGGCATGGTTAAACTGAAGAGGAGGGATTATTTCTGAAGGAATGGAAGAAAACTTGCAGAGGAAATGGCATTTGAAGCAGGCCTTAAGAGATGCATAGGAGTACAGAAGGAGAGAAAGGACATTCCGTTCCAAGGGAACAATGAAACAAAGGCACCAAGGCGGAAACCACGAGCATACCTGGACAGATACATTCATGAAAGCAAGTGATGTCACAGCAGGGCAGAAAGATAAATTGGAGCCAGGTTACAGCAAGCTGTGAATGTCTAGCGAAAGAATGTATAATATCCTGTAAGCAAAAGGGAACTTGGGAACAACTTGGCATGATCTGATATGGTAATTTTATGTATATGTTTTAATTTTTCTATTAAAGGCAATTTGGTTGAAAAGTTTGAGAAGCACTGACCAGCTCCTTCATTTTACAAATGAACAAACAAGGACCTAGAGATTACATGATAGGCCTAAATTCACACAAGCAAATAATGGTCAAACCAGAAAGAAGGCAGGATTACAAACCTCTAGCCTAGAGCCCTTTCCACAAATACATTATCTCTCTCTTAAAGCAACAATTTTAAATTCAAATTGACAATTTAATGGCCTGCACTTGAGACTCAAGAGGATGCCCCTAGCTTCTCCTCTGGAGACATTTACTCCAGAAGCAACAGCACAGGGAGCAATAGCACAAAAGCACGAGGGCTCTGAGCTTGCATCTGCTGCCCACTGGGGAGAGTCAAGTTCTTGGTGCAAAACCAACTAGCCAGAACTGAGCCCTCAACATTCCCCTTGCTAACACAAGCCAGATGTGGAGTTAAATGATGCCTGTAAAGAGATGCGGTGCCTGCACAGTGTCAACTAAAATTAGCAACAGGATTGTTCAATGGAAAAGATGGGTGATAGTTTCCTGAAACAGCTGGATCGCGTGACAGGTGAAATCAAACAGCACACTCCTCTGTGGCCAAGGGGAGGAAGCGCTTGAACAGTTTGCTAGGAGGAAGCCAAGTGAACCTACCCATTCTTTAATGCTGTACCTCTACTGGATTTTCTCCTGTCCTCCCTCAGTTTCTCTATGGCACTTGACTAAATTCATCAGTCCTACAGCATTAGACAATTCCTTGTGAGTCTTTGATTTGTTTCAGTCTGCGAAGGTGAAAAGACCCCAGAGTTTGCCTTCTCCACCAGCTCCTGCCATACTTATGTCTGCATAGGGCTCCCCAGACAAAGGGAAAAGCTGCTCTGGATTCACGGAGGTGCTGAGGTGATGGTTTCTGGGTTTTATTAACTATCAAAATTATATAATTTTTTAAATTCCAGAAATGAAAGCAAATTTAGTGTTTATCCATCACTGCATCAAAATAAAGGAAAGCTCCAGACTTGGAACCCACTTTAATGTACAGGGATGGGGCCCCAGAATACAAAGTGTCACTGGGTCACCCACCTTGCCCTGGGAAGAACAGCGTGCTAACTCGTGCGGTGAGTCTTGCAACCCAGTGGGGCTGGGGAGCATCCTGCTGAACAATATCGTTTCCACCCGCTTTCTCTCAGCTGACACGAGCCCTTCCACCTGTCCCTCCAAACCACTGCTCGTTTTGTAGGTTGTCTTCCTTAGATCCTCTCTAAGCCTATGTGGGCAGATTACCCAATGTGTGATGTATTGCTGAGGTTGTAGGTAGCGATTTCATTGCTGGGCCCACCCAGGTATCTTTTGCTGCCTCATCTAAAGCCCCACTTTAAATAGCCTAGAGGACCAATTAAGAGTAGCCTAGAGGAGAATTAGAACCAATTAAGTAAGAGGAGCCTAGAGAAGCAATTAATAAGAATGTTCCCTTATCTTTGCTTGTCTGTAATTTCTCACCCATTCTTGAAAGATACGCAAGTACCCATAACAATTTATTTTCTTGGGGGTTTCTTGTTAGAATTTTCTATTTTTTTATTTCAGCTAATGGTTGTTATTTCCTGGATATATACTTCATACACTAGTCACTCTTTGTTCAACAAATTATTGAAATACTTACTGTGCCACCTACTGTTTTAGATAACAGGGGTCTAGCAATTAACAAAGTCTTTACCCTCATAGAACCTAAATTTGGTGAAGAAGAAAAGCAAGAAACAATTTAGAGAACACAAACACACAGATATAAATCGTCAAGTTCTATGTAGAAAAAAATAAAAACAGGGTAAGGCGACAGAGTGCATGTCTCAGTATTACTTGATTTAGAGTGGTCAGTGAGGGCCTCTTTATGGGGTGACATAACTGTAAACAAATGAAGTAAGGGGAGCAAGCCTTCTATGGTTAGATGTATTTCTCTCTATATGACTTGTATCTCCAAGGGGACTGTAGGCATTTTAAAATGAGACCCAAATCCTTTATTTTAATATAACAGCCTTAGCATAGGCACTGGGTATCTAGCTACCTACACATTACAAGTACTCAAAAAATACTTATGTCTTTGAATAAATAGTTTGGTTAAAAAAAAAAATCATGTTACATAGCAGCTAGTTCAAACCCTAATATTATGCCCTCCAAACTTCAATAACTCATATCTCTTCAATGCTGTATTCCTCTAGTGGAACAGACAGACATGATGAAGGTGAAATGCCAAGATGCTCTTTTGTAATTACCTGTCTGCAAACCTAAGCAAGGTTGGTTGAAGACCACCTGGGAGCAGACTCTGACACAACCATTGGACATGAGGAAAGGGAAAGGGACCATATCAGGCATCACTATTTCATCCCATCAAAATTGGAATTCAAAATCAATTAGATTAAGAAGCACGCAGATACATAGACAAAGAAGCAACATGCTTGCATGTTCATAGTAGATGAACGGAAACAGTACCCACATGTCTAACTCCCATCTCAATGAAGTGCTCTTGCTCTAGCAGAGACTAGCATTTCTGACAGAAACTGTTGCTTCAGAAAAGAAGAAACTAAAGGAAATGTTCTGCAGATTTAGTTATGTCAGCAGTAATAAGTCACAGCAGTTGGATATAAAACCTTGAGGCTGTTGACAATACTGCCTTGCCAGTTCGGTCTTTCCCTCTGGATGGAATCCTGTCCTCAGAGTCCCTGAAAGATGGCCCTCCAGCTCCTGCCTGGTGTGTACAGTGATAAGGCACTCCCTTTTTCCCAGAGAAGTCATCTAATTTCTGTGTTGGACAACCCTTCTGATTAGAAATTTAGGAAATTCAGCTAAGAAATGTTCTTAATTGAATACAAAGGCATACAGCATGGTAAAATCAGACTCTTTTATGTTAGATATTTTAATAGGAAGAGAAGGATTTATATTCAATACATGGCCAATAAAATTTTAATTGAAAATATATCTACTGGAAATGTTAAATAAATGATCTATCTGGATTTATTGTTTCTCTTATGCCTCTGAAACCTCCTTTCTCAGAAATATAAAGAACTGAAATGTTGCAGTTAACTTTACCCTAGCCAAGGCACTAAATATGAATTCTGGTTTTGCAAAAAATATATCAAAAAGAATAAATGTAGACTTTTAAAGGCAAGTTGTGGGTTATTTTCTATTCTTTTCAAGCAAATCATTAAAATTTGGGAATGTGGGAATTTGGAGTTAAAAGACACAATGAGTGAAGGAGATTGTCACCAGGCATATGGTATTTGGTGTGAAATTAAGCAGAAGCTAGAGAGGGATCTAAACCATGTTTTTCTTCTCCAAGCCTACGGAAATGCTAAAAGTACATTGGCACTAACAAGGATGTTGACTTTTTTTTCTGTAACTGTTTAATTTCTCCTGGAAACCACAGAAACTGAAGTGATTTAGAGTGTGACTTTCATGAACAGGGATGTTCTCCACAATCTAATCTCCAAAATGCACTAAAGCAGGAAAAGACCCACCTGGTTAGTAAAAAGTCTGAATGACAAAATGTGTTGTTTAAAATAAATATATAGTTTCATTATTTTCACACACATATAAAAATATGTGAGGTTAATAAAGTGTAATCTACCAATAGTCCTCAGAGAAATTGCTCTAATGAATAGAGATGATTTGCAATTAGCAAATCATTATTAGCATGCTAACAGCTTAAGAACATATTTTTTTCTTAAAATCATCATTACTCTAAATCTTGTTTTCCCTAATTCCTTAATTATGCAATAAGTTAAAAAAATTGTGATCCTTCTCCAAAGTCCTCAACTTTATAATCACCACTTTTTCAAATTTCTTCTTGATCTTCATATATACAACGAGAAGATAAAAAGCAGAAGAATGCAACCTACTTGACTTCACTCCATCAAGACAGGTGGTCAAATGAAGAACTTTCTAACTCATTAAATTAGATCAAGAAAAGAAAATATTTAGCATATAAAATACATGATATCACTCACTCTGTTAGTATAGTAAAACCAAGTAATAACATTTTCCCTCCAATATTTTTAGAACATTCTTGACTTCATTTGAATAATTTAACACTGCAGGAATTTCAACATTTATGGCCCCCAAACCTAAATTTTCCACAATCACTGGCCAAGAGATTTCTGTGACTTTTCCACACTAAATATAGAAATAAAATTTATGATACCATTTGGCTTATTTTTCAATATGTCATTTGTACTAAACTTGAAAACCACTCCAAATTCCTCTTAATTTTTTATGAGTAACATTTAGTGCCTGAAAGTATTGTCTTAGGTATTTATATAGATGACCTGGCCTGTATTTTAGAACTATTCTAGCAGAGCTTGCCAAAAGTATTCTTCTAAATAGCCATCTTGAGTGTTGTTTTGGACTTCTCTGTTTCCACTGGTATGATAATAATAGTTCATTTTCAGGATAATTTTCTTATCAAGGGAATGAAGAACATTAAAGTAAATAAAATCTCATGTCTTCAAAGTCCTTTGTCCTTTATTTTCACAAAATTCTTTATTGTCAAACACATAGTAGAGATAATTGGGAGCTTGAAAGATGAATGAGGATAATAATAAAAGGTGTGTTTGGAGGGTAAATCTGGGATTCTGTCAGATTAATCGTAAAGAAGGAAAAAAACTGTATGGCTCCTTCATGGCAATGAGTTGCATGTGATTGAAGCCCCCAAATATTGTTTGTTGTTCATTGATTGTTTTGTAAAGGGAGAGAAAGATCACAAAGAGGCAAACCTTCCTTAAAAGGAAAACTAGCCTCTGAAATGAAAGAGAATGTGTTGTATCGGTTCCATGCAGAAAACAGCAACCACTATAGGTGTTCAAGAAGATGGAATATAACAAAGAGGCTTGCATAATCACTGGAAAAACTGGAGGGGCACCATATGCCCTCGTGTTGCACAAATGACTCCCAGGATTGAACAACTCCCTAGGATAACTACTTCATGTTGGACACATAGATATTTGTAATTGTTATATCCTCTTGCTGAATTGACTCCTTTTTCATTATATAGTGACCCTCCTTGTCTTTCTTTACAGTCTTTGATTTGTAGTCTATTTTATCTGATATAAATATAGCTACTCTGGCTCTTTTTGGTTTCTAGTTGTGTGGAATATCTCATTCCATCCCTTCATTTTGAGTATATGCGTGTCTTTATAGGTGGAGTGGGTTTCTTGTAGGCAGCATATAGTTGGGTCTTGTTTCTTTAGCCATTCAGCTCCTTTATCTTATTTGCTTCTTTTCTCTTGCTGCTTTTAGGATCTTCTCCTTGTCTTTGAATTTTGAAAGTCTGATTATAATGTCTTGAGGTATTCTAATTTGGATTGAATTTCATTGGTGACTTTTGGCCTTCCTGTGCCTGCATATTTATATCTTTCTTCAAGTTTGGAAAGTTTTCTGTTATTATTTCCTTGACTAGGCTTTCTACCCCTTGCTATTGCTCAACTCTCTCTTGAACATCAATAATTCTTAGATTTGGTCTTTTGATGTAATTTCCTATATCTTGTAGGCAATCTTTGTTTCCTTTCATTTTTTTTCCTCTTTTCACCTGTGAGTTTGTATTTTCAGATAGCCTATCTTTGAGCTCACTGATTTTTTCCTCTGCTTGATCCATTCTGCGGTTCAATCCTCTGATGAATTTTTCAGTTCAGCAAATATATTTCTCAGGTCCAAGAGTTTTGTTTGTTTTTTTTATTATTTCAATTTTTTTGTTAAATTTCTGTAATAAATTTCTATATTGTTTTGTGTGTTACCTTGGAGATCATCGAGTTTCCTTAACACTGTTATTTGGAATTCTTGGTCAGAGAGCTCATGTACTGCCATCTCATCAGGGTCAGAAACTGGTTCCTTGCTTTGTCATTTAAGGAGGTCATGGATCTCTGTCTGCTTTTGTTTCTTGTGGCCCATGTCTTTGCAGTGAAGGATTATTTATTTCAGTCTTCTCTATGTGGCTTATTTAGGTTTTTATTGAATATGCCTTTTTAGGGACTCTTTGTAATTTACCTGCTGATTTTCCTTTTTTCCCCCTCTAGATTGCCGCCTCTTTTTCAGCACATTAAGCCCTGGTTTGCCTCAACTCTAGTAAAACATCAGAACACTGCCTGTCCTGAATGGAGGAGGTCCCAAAGTGATCACCCCAGCAATGTGGGAGAGCTGACTAGAGGTTCGTGCACAGGGAACTTGTGGAATGAATATCCTACTGTGTGGTGCTGCTGAACAGCCACTCTGATCTGTCATCTCCTTTGGCCAAGTTGCAGAGCAGAGTTTCCAGGGCTGGCGATGGTAGTCCCACCTCCTCTCTTTGTCTATGCCTGTCCTCAGGAATAGTTCTCCCTTCAGACACTGCTAAAGCCTGCTGTGGGGATGGGTCTCCTGCCAGGGAACCCCAAATGGTGGGGAAGCTGGTTGTTCACCTTGACCACAGTTTTCCAGTGTAAAAACTGTGAGTTGAGGGGAAATTTTCCACATGCTCTATGCTGGGCAGATTGGGGGAGGAGTGACATGGATATGGAAGTTCGATTCTCTTACCATCTGCTCAGGGTTTTTTTACTTCTCTACAGCCCTGGAAACTGTCTCTTCTTCATATGTGAGTTCTGGGATATTGCTGGTTATGATCTCAGCACTGTATGTTTGCTTTTGATTTTCTGTGGGAGAGGGGAAGCCGGCTTGCTTGTACACCACCATTTTGGAACCAGAAGTCCCAATCACCTTTTAAAGGCCCCACCTCTCAATATTTCCACTTTGAGATTAAATTTCAACAGAGTTTTGGAGGAGACAAACATTCAAACCATAGCAGCCATGATTCAAAATGCCAGGCTCTAGAAGTCATCCCAGCAATTGCCCTTTTACGCTCTCAAAGCTGGCAACCAAATCCTGGAAGTGCTGAATCCTGCTGCTGCTTCCAACTCAACAGTCTCTCCAGGGAGGATGGGCACTGGAATAATGCTGCAGAAAAACTTCAAGGCAGAGTGGAGGCATGAGAGGTGGCAAATACAGACCAGGTAGGAGGCTTTTGCAGTGGTCTCTAGGACAGATGATGGCATCTCAGTGCTTGTGATAGAGATAGTTTATAAAGGGACAGGTTCCAGTGAGGTTTTGGAGGTGAAAACTGCAGAATCATTTAAATAATGGAAGTCCAGAACTCTGCCCTTGCAAATGGCCACTGTGACTCAGAACTAGTTGACAAACAGGGTATCTTCCACACAAGAAGTACTCTAATGGAAAACAAAAACTTGAGACCTGGGAGTCTTTCTTTCACACCTGGCAAGCTGGAGAAAATGGTAGGGCAGCGTCACCAGATTCTTAAATGAGGACAATTGACTCTATGGATTCAAACCCACTTTTGCCTCCTATTCACTCCAAGACCTTCACTGGTCCTCTGTCTAAAATAGCCTCACCCCCACCCCCACCCATATTATCCTCTCCCTAATCCTTACCCCTCACTTTATTTTTCTTCTTAACATTTATCACTATCCAATACTACAGGTTTATTTGTGTGTTTCTTTCTCTATTCTTATTTTCTGTCACCACTTTTAAACTGTAAGTTTCATGAAGGTAAGAATTTTCCTTTTTCACGCTGAATCCTAGTCCCTAGAACCAGTGTGTAGAGGCAATGGCGGTCAGAGCAAGAAAGTCTATGTAAAAGCAGAGAAGCAAAGGGACCCATATGAACTGAACACCCACCCCATGCTGTGCTTCAGGCACCCACTAGGCCCTCTCCAGGCACCATTCCCTCCATCCTGCAACACCACAAACCTGCTAGGTGGGTCTGCCACCCTTTTAAGGATGAAGGAAAGTAGGTTCTGAGAGGAGGTAAAGTGCTCAGTGCTACAAAACTAGGAAATATTGAGGCTAGTTTCAAATTCAGGCCTGTCTGGCTGCAAAGTCCATGAACTTTTCACTAAGCATTGTAAATTGTAAAGTGCTGCTTGAATGTATGAATTATTTATTACGATTTCATGCTTAAATTCTACTAGAGCTATTTGAAAAGATAGTTTTAAGACTTAAGCAGTGCCTAGAGAGCCACTTGATTTACACTCCCGAAGACTTTCAAAATCACACCTCCGAAGATATTTTTAATGAACTGATACCGGATAGGAAGGCATGTGTAAGGAACAGCTTAGAAATGGAAGCAAATACTAGGAATACACAAATGTTTCTGGGGATTCAGACTGCACAGTGCTCTACCTTTGGGGGATTGGTGCCAGGGAAAGCGCCAGTTAACATGTTTATAAGTGTAATGGAAGATGGAAGAGAGTACATGACGAAATTTCCTAGCGGCAAGTGACAACATTCTCACAGTAAAATGCCAAATCAGTGGACAGAAACCACAGAACATTCTTTTCCATTTGTGTGAAGAAGCAGAAAAGCAGGTGACAGGAACATAAACCAACTGTTTGTGCAGGTAACTGGGTCCAGCCGCCAATCACAACCCAAGAAAGGCATCTATGGCTTAGGTAAATGGATCCTGGACACTGTAAGTCCATGCAACTGAGTCCAAGTACCACCAGACGTCTGGGTATCATTGCAGAGGGCAGGATAAACATCAGAGAAATCATGAGCTTTATAAAAATGGACTGGGCAGCTACACCCAGAACCTTCACTCCTGTGAAAAACTAGTAAGGTCCAGAAAGTTGTACTCTAAATGACAGTAAGTATAGAGTTGAAATGAGGGGAAGATGCAACAAGATACCAACTCTTTAGACCAAAAAATGAAAAACTAGTTAAAAGAATGTCTTAGAAATCTTTAAAATCATAAGGACAGCATGATCTTCAAGTCTGAAAAAACGTTACATGGACAACCCTGAACTCCTGTTTTTGCAAACCCTGTTGGTGCTGTACTGCAGAGAGGATCGATTAAAATGTCAAAATTAAGCAGTTCCATGATCAGGGCACTGTTCTCGACACATGGGATATATTCATAAACAAAAACACAACACCCTTGCCCTCCCAGAGTTATATTCCAGTGGGGAGAAACAGATAATAGGAAACAAACTTGGTGGATAGGAACATCGTGCAGCACGTTCTAAGTTGATAAGGGATATGGTGGGAAATGGAGCAGAACAGGAGAGCTGGACATCCAGGGAAGTTGTAATTTTAAATATTATAGGATGGACACTGAAAAGGAGATGCTAAGGAACAACTTGAAGGAAGTAAGAGTATAGCTATGGAGACATCTGGAGAAAGACTTCCAGGTAAAGAGTCAGGGCAAAAGCTTGAGGTGGTGCATATCCTCGGTGCTTGGGCGTCTGCCCCAGGGTGAGACAGGGAGCAGAGTGCCGTGAGATCAGGGAAGTGCTGTGGGGTGGGTGAGGCACAGAGGGAGGTGTGGGTAGATTCTAAAGGGACTCGTAGGCTACTGCACGGACTTTGGCCTTTACTCAGAAAGAAGGGTTTGGGGATAAAGGAGCAATGTATTCTAACACATGTTTATAAAGGTCACTGCTGAGTTTCTAGAAGGCTGCATGCTAGCAGTTGGGAATTCCATAGTGAATAACACAGACATGGCTCCTCTTCTCACTTAACTTTCAACCTGTCTGGAGGGAGATGCAGACAAACAGGCACCTTCAGCAAGGCAAAGTAAGTACTATCTTAAAGAGGAAAAGTCAAAACCAGGAAAATTTATACAGAAACATTTTACTGCAAGAGATGAAAGAGAGACAGAGACTGTGATAAACAAAGAGATGAGTAGATGTAGGGAGGGAAGAGCCACAGAGGAAGGGTGCTATGGGGCATTTATGAGGGCACTTAGCCCTGTCTTGGGGAAGTAGAAAAACTTCCTGGAGGAAGTTACGGCAAAGCTGAGATTTGAACACACAGTAGGGTTTATTGCCAGAGTACTTTTCTGGGTTGTCCATTATAAGTTATTAGATTTTATTGGCTATCTACACCTGTCATGAAGATTACAAGAGATAAGAAAATAAAATTCAGTACAGTGGAAGAATGTAAGAAATAAAAATCAACCAATTTGATTTCTAGTCTTGCCATAGAGACTGACTTGACAAATGACAACAAGTACATCATTCATCTTGCTCCTAAATACCATTTCCAGATTACATTTAGATCACTGCCGCAATGCAAAATTTTAAGCATGGTTGTACAGAAAAAGAAAATCATATATATCCATATATATGATATACACTACATATATATATCAAATATACTAGGCAATTTGCAAGTAATAGAGATAATGAATTCAGTAAAATAGTATGCAAAGATGTGCTGCATTGCAATCATTCTAAACTAAATGAGATTTCAAGAAAAAAGATAGATATGAAATCTGACTGTTCCAGGGAATGATTTGTAATTTTGATGTTGATAAAATTTCATCAAAAAAGAAGTGCTGGAACCCTCTCCATGCCTCTAATTTCCACTGAAAAGGAGAATTTTTATATTCAGAGGTTCAGCCTGCATTTTTGGCATCCAGTAGCATTTCCCCAAATATGTGTTTGCTCTGAAATCTTATACCTTCTGGATTATTTCTCATGCCAGGCCTATTAGATTCATTGTAGCAAAACAGGAAGCAATTGTTTGTCATAGTACATCTCAAATTACTTTACTTCTGGTTAATGATAAAATTTCCCAAATTATATTCACTATTGCTTCAACATTCTACATATGTGATGAGGAAATGTTGTTAATTTACTACTGTTGGGACACTTATTCCAACCGTGGTTTGGAACTACAGTGAACCTCCATTAGCTGAGTCTTCTGAGAATATGATCTCTTAGCTAATGGAGCTTTCTGATGAACTGAGAGATGGCGAAAATACTTTTCAAAGCTTTCTAAATGGTGTC
This sequence comes from Indri indri, assembly GCA_004363605.1. Taxonomy (NCBI): domain Eukaryota; kingdom Metazoa; phylum Chordata; class Mammalia; order Primates; family Indriidae; genus Indri; species Indri indri. Next base: position 13,739 of record RJWJ010035074.1, read on the forward strand.
CTATAGAACATGAGTATTCTGTGAGATATAAACAAATGTTCTGCCAGAAAAAGAGAAGGAAGGGAAGGAGGAAGAGGAGCAGAAGAAAAGAAACAGAAAAGGAGAAGGGAAAATAAGGTTGGGTACAGGGATATTTTCCGTGCTCAAATAAATTTCAGAAACATTTTTTAACAGCAGAACTTCTTTAATATGCTTCGTTAATGCTTCGTTAATATGCATTATTAATCTCTAAGAAAAAAATTATTAATCATTTTCTAACCTTATACAGCCAGGATGTTTTTTCCTCAGTACCCCTAATATTACAGTATTTGGTAGGGTGTAGTTCAGGAAATGCGATTCTAGGCCATTTCATGTGTCAGGAACGCTTTTGTGTCAGATTTCTCCGTTTCCCATAACCCTTCAAACATTTCACTGCACCGTGATTACATACTTGCAGGAAGTCCCTCCTACTATACCCTACTCTGTTTATGAACTGTTACCCATCACCCGTGCCTGCTGGAGTACTTGCAAAAAGGAGGTAACCAATAAAGGTTTACTTGGCACATAGTAGGTGTGTTATAAATATTTGTTGAGCTAATGAATAAACACTTTGCACAGTACATTTAATATATTTTAATGAGGGCCTCAGTGAGACTCAGTTTCCTCCTTGGTTGAGCAGAGGGATTTGTCTACAAATCTTGATTCTGTGATTAGGGCTGCAAGTGACTTCAGGCTTCACAGTGACTCAGGATCATCATGCTGAATAGCCTCATCCTACAGAATTACAAGAGGATTATCGAAGAGGTTAATAACTAGGATTACTCTTCCACACTTGAAGAACTTGCCCTAGAAATGTCTCCTCAAAATAAATTTGTGATATCAATTTGTTCTTTTCCTTCTTCTTCTCAGAAGCCAAATGTAGAAGTATCCTGGGTTACCAAGGGTTATGCTTTGTTTTGTATTCAGTCATCGGTTTTCTCTATAAAATGTACTCCATTTTGGTGATCAAGTCTGGACGTTTTCCCTTAATGATTTCATACTTTCATCCTAATGAGTGGGCCGTGTAACTCATTGAGAAGGGGGTCCAGTGTTTAGTTATTCACAGTGATTTTCTGCTAGCAATAATCAACTAAATAGCTTTTCTGATTTCTTTCTAATAAAACATTTCTCTCCAAGCCACTGGAAGTAGGTCATACATTTTGTCAATCTTATTTATTATTATTATATCACTAATAAAGAATTTTTTTGGTTCTTAAAACAAAATAACAGCTTAATTTCCAAGGATGAAAAATATCTATTCCTGTTGTGCTAGAGATCTAATTTGCAAAATAGAAAATAATAACATGAATGTTTTGTATCCAGACAACACACTACCCAGAGGTCTCATGATTTATCAGATTTCCTATTATCGCCTTCAGTAGAACATCTCCTCTCCAGTAGCGAGGTACTTTGTGAATATCCTTCTCATTAATCATATTCCTCAAGAAAGAAATGGGTTGAACACACCATTGCCCTCATTTCACAAACGTAGAGAAAGCAGTTGCAGAAGCAAAGTGATTTTTTTTCAAGGTTACCCGAAGTTCCACGGTGTTAGCAGTTTGGAAAGAAAGAGAGGTCTGGCTTCCAGCCAGCCTGAAGAGCCTGCTCTTTCTGATACTTAGTTTCATTCAAAGTGCAAGAGAGCAAGCAATTTACTATCCGGTGTCACCAAGGCATCCATCAAGCGATGGATGGAACAGCAGCACTAATGTGCAAATAGCTGAATAGAAAGTGCCTTTCCTTACTAAGCACAGTACTTCCTACTCCTCAGAAAAATTTGTGTCTACTGAATATAAAAAGCTAATAAAATTGCAAACGATATCATGTTACTCATTAATTTATTTTCATTAACATACGAGGTAGAAAATGTAGCTATATTCCACTCTTAGGCATATCCCTTAGAGTTTGGGAAGAAGGAAGAAGAGACCAAATGTCCCTTAGGCAGATTGTGCCAGCACACTTTCTCCACGTACTATCTCTCCAGAAGGATTTAAGGTTCTAAGGAAAATGCCAGATAAATGGCTGAAAGGTGATTCCACAATACCTCAGTAATTAACCCTGCGTTACTTTCTTCTGTCTCTCGTATTGAAAGCATTGTTAGTATGGAGCATGTAGGTCTCTCCGGAAGCCAAGGAGCTAGTGAGTAGAAATGGATACCACGAGGCGCTGTAATTAGCTGAAACCGTAGGCATCTAGAGACCGCTCCCTTCACACAGAGGCGTGGGGTCCAGCCCTCGGTTTTCCCTAGTGTTCTGTGTAGACTTTGAGCCTCCATTCTGCAGAGCAAAAGAAAACATTATCCAGAAACATTCCCTTGAGCTCTCTTGGACAGTCAACTCTTTGGCCTTATTACCCAGGTGTGGAAAGTAGGAAGAGAGAAACTGAGAGCACCCAACTAGACAAGAGTAGAACTGGATTTTATCTTTTTATTACTCTTAAGAACAATAAAAAGAACTACAACCCACATTCGTTCAGTGCTTTGCCATTTATAAAACATTTTCCATCCATATTCTCATTTGATCTCACAACAATACTGTGAGATGAGTATTTTTTCTAATTTTTTTTTTCTTTTAGATAGAGTCTCTCTCTGTCACCTCGGATAGAGTGCAGTGGTGTCAGCCTAGCTCACAGCAACCTCAAACTCCTGGGCTCAAGCGATCCTCCTGTCTCAGCCTCCAGAGTAGCTGGGACTATAGGTGCACACCACCATACCCAGCTAATCTTTTCTATTTTTAGTAGAGACAGGGTCTCACTCTTGCTCAGGCTGGTCTCGAACTCCTCACCTCAAGTGATCCTCCCACCTCGGCCTCCCAGGGTGCTAGGATTACAGGGGAGAGCCACCGTGCCAAGCCCTTTTCTAACTTTTAATTAAGGAAAATTTCAAAGAAAGAGAGTAGGTAGAATAGTGTTATCCATCTCCCGAATCTCACAGTATGAACATATTGCTATACCTCAGATTTTTTTAAAACTGAAGTATCTTAATAAATTGCAAGCAACATGGCATTTACCCTTATTACACCTAAAAATTTAATAATAATTCTCCTATATCATCTCATATCCAATTCATAATCAAATATCCCCTGACGCTAAGATGAGTGTTACTTTCTCATTTTACAGATGT
>RJWJ010035075.1:0-16871 GCA_004363605.1 Indri indri
ACTGTAGGTTGTCTTTTCACTCTGTTGATTGTTTCCTTTGCTGTGTAGAAGCTTTTTAGTTTACTATTTATTTATTTTTGCTTTTTCTGCCTGTGCTTTTGCAGTATTATTTATAAAATCTTTTCCTAGACCAAGGGCCTGAAGTATTTCCCTTATGTTTTCTCCTAGTAGTTTCATAGGTTTTGGTCTTGCATTTAGCTCTTTGATCCACTTTGAGTTGATTTTTGTATAGAGTGAGAAGTGAGTGTCTAGTATCATTCTTCTGAATATGGATATCCAGTTTTCTCAACACCATTCACTGAAGAGATTGTTCGTTCCCCAGTGAGTGTTCTTGGCACCTTCGTCAAAAGTCAGTTGGCTGTAGATATGTGGACTAATTTCTGGGTTCTCCTCTATTCTGTTCCATTGGTCTATGTGTCTCTTTTTATGACAGTATTGTTCTGTTTTTGTTACTGCACCTTTGTCACATATTTTGAGGTCTGGTAGTGTAATACATCCAAATTTATTCTTTTTGCTCTGGATTGCTTTGACTATCAGGGTCTTTTGTAGCTCCACACAGATTTTAGAATTTTTTTTCTATTTCTGTGAAGAATGTCATTGGTATTTTGATAGTGATTACATTGAATCTGTAGATGGCTTTGGGTAATTTTGTCATTTTAAGAATATTAATTCTTCCAATTCATGAGCATGGGATGTCTTTTCATTTGTTTGTATCCTCTTCAAATTCTTTCATTGGTGTTTTCTAGTTTTTCTTGTAGAGTTCTTCCACCTCCATGGTTAAATTTATTCATAGGTATTTTATGTTATTTTTTGGTAGCTATTGTAAATGAGATTGCCTTCTTCATTTCTTTTTCATATAGTTTGTTGTTCATGTATAGAAACACTACTGATTTTGTGCATTGATTTTGTATCCTGCAACTTTACTGCATTTATTTATCACTTCTAAGAGTTTTTGGTAGAGTGTTTAGGTTTTTCTATATATAAGATCATGTTGTTTGCAAACAGGGACAATTTGACTTCCTCCTTTCCTATCTGAATGCCCTTTGTTTCTTTCTCTTGCCCAATTGCCCTGGCTAAGAATTCTAATACCATGTTGAATAAGAGTGGTGAGAATGAATATCTTTGTCTTGTTCCAATTCTTAGAGGAAAAGCTTTCGGATATTCCCTGTTCAGTAAGATGTTAGCTGTGGGTTTGTCATATATGGCATTTATTATGTTGAGGTATTTTCCATTATACCCAATTTATTAAGAGTTTGTATCATGAAGGAATGTTGAATTTTATCAAAAGCTTTTTCTTTTCTTTTTCTTTTTTTTTTTTTTTGAGACAGAGCCTCACTCTGTAGCCCAGTCTAGAGTGCCATGGTGTCAGCCTAGCTCACAGCAACCTCAAACTCCTGGGCTCAAGCAATCCTACTGCCTCAGCCTCCTGAGTAGCTGGGACTACAGGCATGCACCACCATGCCTGGCTAATTTTTTAAATATATATATTTTTAGTTGTCCAGCTAATTTCTTTCTATTTGTTTAGTAGAGATGGGGTCTTGCTCTTGCTCAGGCTGATCTTGAACACCTGAGCTCAAGCGATCCTCCCACCTCGGCCTCCCAGAGTGCTAAGATTACAGGCATGAACCACCACGCCCCTGGCCTATCAAAAGCTTTTTCTGCATCTATTGAGATGACCATATGGCTTTTGTTCTTCATTCTATTGATGTGATGTGACATTTACTGATTTGCAAATATTGGGCCATCCTTGCATTCCCATGTTAAATCCCACTTGATCATTAATATGTTGTTGGATTCCATTTGCTAGTATTTTGTTGAGGATTTTTGCATCTATGTTCATCAAGGATGTTGGACTGTTGCTTTCTTTTTTTTTTTTTTTTAATTGTGTTCTTGTCTTGTTTTGGAATCAGGGTTATGCTGGCCTCATAGAATGAGTTTGGAAGAATTCCTTCTGCTTCAATTGTTTGGAATACTTTAAGAAGAATTGATATTAATCCATCCCTAAATGTTTGATAGAATTCAGTGGTGACATCATCTGGTCCTGGAGTTTTCTTTGTTGGAAGTATTTTTGCTACTGTTTCAATCACATTACTTGTTATTGGTATGTTCAGGTTTTCTATTACTTAAATCCTGGTACATTTTATGTGTCTAGGAATTTATCCATTTTCTTTAGATTTTTAATTTATTGGCATATAGTTGTTCATATTCTCCTTGATCCTTTGTATTTCTGTGGTATTTATTGTTACTTCTTTTTTTCTCAGTCTAGCTAATGGTTTGTCAATTTGGTTTATATTTTTAAATAACCAACTTTTTGTTTTGTTGGTCTTTTATATTTTTTTAAACCTCAATTTCATTTATTTCTTCTCTGATCTTCATTATTTCTTTTTTTCTACTAATTTTGTGTTTGGTTTGTTATTGCTTTTCTAGTTCTCTGATGTGTATAGTTAGGTAGTTTGTATTTGATCTTTCTAGTTTTTTCATATAGATATTTATTGCTATAAACTTGCATCTTAATACTGCTTTTGCTGTGTCCCATGGTTTTTGGTATGTGGTGTTTTAATTTTCATTTGTATCAAGGAACTTTTAAATTTCATTGTTCGCTTATTTCTTAATGCATTGGTTATTTGGTAGCATCTTGTTTAATTTCCATGTATTTGTATAGTTTTCAGTGTTCCTCTGTTATTGATGTCTATTTTTATTCCATTTTGGTCAGATAGGGTACTTACTATTATGTTGATTTTTAAAAATTTTTTCAGATTCATTTTATGTCCTAATATGTGGTGAATCCTGGAGAATGTTCTATGTGCTGATGAAAAGAGTGTGTATTCTGCAGCTATTGTGTAAAATGTTCTATAAATGTCTATTAGGTCCATTTAGTCTATGATGCAGTTTAAATCTGATGTTTCTTTTTTCATTTTCTGTCTAGATGATCTGTCTGATGCTGAGCATGAGGTGGTGAAATCCCCAACTATTATTGTATTTATTTTAGTCTATCTCTCCCTTTAGATTTGATAATATTTGCTTTATTTTACATATCTAACTGCTCCAGTGTTGGATGCATATTTATTTGTAATTGTCATTTTTTTGCTGAATCGATTCCTTTTATATTATATAAAGTCCTTCTTTGTCTCTTTTATGGCTTTTAACTTGAAGTCTGTTTTATTTGATGTAAGTATAGCTACTCCTGCTTGCTTTTGGTTTCTATTTGCATGGAATATCTTTTTCTATTCCTTTGCTATCAGTCTGTGGGTGTCTTTACAGGTGAGACGAGTTTCTTATAGTTGGTTCTTAATTTTTTTATCCATTCAGCTGGTCTATATCTTTTAAATGGATAATTAATCCATTTACATTTAAGGTTATTATCGATAGGTGAAGACTTACTCTTGTCATTTTGTTGATTGTTTTCTGGTTGTTTTGTATATCCTTTGTTCCCTACTTCTTCTCTTATTGTTTATTTTTGCAGTGTGTGGTTTTCTGTAGTTATGGAGTTTGATTCTTTTCTCTTTCTCCTTTGTGTATAAGCTCTACAAGTGAGTTTTATAGCTACCCATATTTTTATGATGGCATTCTAGTTATCATCTTTTCACTTCCAGATGTAAGACTCCCTTGAGCATTTCTTGTAAGGCCAGTCTAGTAGTGATGAATTCCCTTTTTTTTTTCTTGTTTGTGAAAAATTATATTTCTCCATTTCTGAAGGATAGCTTTCCTGGGTATAATATTCTTGGCTGACAGGTTTCCCCCCCCCCCCCCTTTCAGCATTTTGAATATATCATCCCATTCTTTCCTGGCCTGTAAGGTGTTTACTGATAAATCCTCTGTTAGTCTGATGTGGATTCTTTTATGTATGACTTGATGCTTTTCTCTTGCTGCTTAAAAAATTTTTTTTGGTCTTTGGCTTTTAACCACTTGAGTGTAATGTTCCTCAGAGAACACCTGTTTGGGTTGAATCTATTTGGAGTTCTTTGAGCTTCCTGGATCTGGATGTCCATCTTTCTCCCAAGACTTGGGAAGTTTTCACTATAATCTTGTTTAATATGTTTTGCTCACCTTTTCCCTTTTCTTCTCTTTCTGGAATGCCTACAGAATGAATATTTCTTCACTTAATGGTGTTCCTCAAATCCTGTAAGGTTGCTTCATTCTTCTTTATCATTTATTCTTTTCTTTTTTTGTCTGCTTGTGTTATTTCAAAAGACCTGTCTTTAAGTTCAGAAATCCTTTCTTCTGCTTGGTCTAGTCTCTTATTAACAGTCTTGATTGTATTTTTTATTTCATTCATTGAATTCTTCAGCTCTAGGATTTCTGTGTGGTTCTTTTTAATATTGATCTCTTTGTCGAATTTCTCATTTAAATCATTAATTGTTTTCCTGATTTCATTGCATTTTCTATCTGTATTCTCTTGTATCTCACTGAATTTCCTTAAAATTATTATTTTGAATTGTTTTTCTGACATTTCATATATTTCCTTATGATTGGGGTCTGCGACTGCAGAATTATTGTTTTCCTTTGGAGATGACATATTTTCTTGCTTTTTCATGGTTGATGTGTCCCTACATTGATTTCTACCCATGTCTTGGAAAAGTTACCTCTTCCAATTTTACGGAATAGGTTTTGTGGGGGAAGATTTATTTGTATGATTTATTTGGGTTGTCAGTTTGGTTCATGTATTTGCCTTGGTTCTTGGTGGACATGGTAGTGTAGTCTCCATGTAGTTTCCTCTGCTATAATCTACACTAGTGGAATTTATGTTTCTCAGTGGCTTAGGCTGAGAGAGTTTGTGGTGATGGTGGTGTGGCTTTGCCAGGAGTGGGATCACTGGACTGTTTCCCAGGTTAGGGCTGCATGTGTGCACATGGTGGGTCAGCCAGCGTGGGGTCTTGTTCACTGTGGTAGTGGCCATGGGACTGTTACTCTGGCCAGGAACAAAGATACATGCTTGCTCAGCTGGCCTGGGGGTGTTCCTGCCTGGATTGGCCCACAGGGCTGTTTCTCAGGCTCAGGACATGAGCACACAGCTGCTAGGCTTGCCTGAGTACATGTCCACTGGGGCCAGCCCACGGGTCTATTTCTCAGATCTAGGACATAGGTGCAAGTCTGCTCAGCCATCTTAGGGGCATGCCTGCTGGTTGTGGCCCACAGGGCTGATTGTTAGGCCTGGGATGTGGGCACAAGTCTGCTCAGCTAGCCTGGGGGCATGCCCACCAGGGGTGGCCTGCAGGGCTATTTCTCAGGCCTGGTATGCAGGTACATGGCTACTTGACCAGCCTGGGTGCATGTCTGCTGGGGGTGGCCCATAGGGCTCTTTTCCAGGTTGTGATGTGGGCACAAAGTTGCTCAATTGGCCTGGGTGCATGTCTGCCAAGGTCAGGTATAGGACCTTTTCTCAGTCCCCTTTCAGCTGGCTGCCCAGCTGCTCATCTGGCCTGGGGGCATTTTGGTGGGGATTGGCCCATGGGCTGTCTTATAGGCCTGAGATGCAGTCACAGGGCTGCTCAGTTGGCCTGCAGGTGTGTCTGCCAGAGGTCACCTGCAGGGCTGTTTCTCAGGCCCAGGATGTGGACACAAAGCTGCACAGCCAGCCTGAGGGCATGTCTACTGGGGTGGCCCATGGAGCTGTTTGTTAGGTCTGGGTCATGGGTGTGAGGCTCCTTCACCGGCTCAGGGTTGTGCCTACTGAGGGTGGCCCACAGAGCTGTGTCTCAGGCCTGTATGAAGGCATATAGCTGCTTTGCTAACTTGGGGCATGCCCACTGGGGTGGTGTGCGGGACTGTTTCTCATGGTCTTATTGGGGGCTCAAGACCACTGGGCAAGCCAGGGGTGTGTCTGTGGGAAGTGGATGTGCTGTGGGGCTGTTTCTCAAGTTCTGAGTGTGGGTGTTTAGCTACTCTGCTATCTTCTTGGAGGCTCAAAGGCCTCTCCTCTTGGGAGAGGGTGCACAGAAGTTTGGCCTGCTCAAGGGTAGGGTTGCTCTGGGTGGGACCTGCAGACTGTTCCTCTGGCTGGAAATGCAATGGCAGGAGTTGATTTCTGTGCTTTGCCGGAGCAGATTCATAGCTGATCTTGGGCCTAAGCTCCGCACACTCAGGGTTGTGGTGTTCAGCCACTTATGGGGGTTTGGCATAATGAAGACAGAGCCCCAGTGCTGGAGAGGTGCTACTGGTCCCCGGTGCATTCCAGAGGTGGCTCTGGTCTCAAGATGGCACTGTACTGCAACAGCTTGGCTCACAGGGGGTGGAGGGGTCTGGGGAGTATACACTTTACGCTGTTAATCCAAGGCAATGCAGCTGCTGTGTGTTCCTGGCAGCTCTCCAAACTGGGCTTAGGGCTTTCAAGGACTGTGCGATTCTCCTGTTGTAAGGACTGTAGGTATTTGTAGTGGCAGTAGTGGCTGGTGGGGATCTTCTGCTTACCTTTTCCACACAACAAGAAGTTCCTCCTGACTCCAAGCAGATGTGATCTGTGGGTGGGAGGAGATGGGGCTGCAGAGGGTGGGTGTCTCCATGCTTCCCTCCTGGACTTCTAGTCACTGCAGGCACCTCTCTACTCCCCTGCTGCATTCCAGCACTCTCGCTTTGACACTCCAGTCAAATCTTACTGTTTACTCAATGCCTTGGTCCTTCCTTGTGGATGGGATGAATGCCAGATGTCTCCAGTCTGCCATCTTGCTGATATCACTCTTGGAAAAGATTTTTGAAACTATGGAAAGTTCATTTATAAACTTTTCTCCCATTTACATTCATTTAATTTATTCATTCTTACCAATTATGTTTCAATAGTTCATTAAACAAAGCTAGCCATCATAGAGTTAATTTTTCTATTAACCATTTTTATATTACCATATCTTAGGCAAGTATCATAAAAGCAAAGACCTTAAAGTTAAATACATATATTTTTATTGACAACTCAGAAGACATATTTGTTTTTTTAAAACTGAAAATATTAAACTAGCCCTTTTTACCAAAGATTTATCCAAGTCACATGAACTAAAAGGCATTTGAGTCGGTTTCTAATTTTCTGATAAAATATCGATAGTTGATTTAAGCACCTACTTTTTCTTTAGGGTAATTAATTAGAGCTCTTTCATATATTTTGGTAAATATCACATATAAATGACATATATAAACATAGACACACAGAAGCAGATCTTACAGTTTTCAGAAAGAATTTTCATTTGTAGGCTTTCAAATAGTTTTTATTTTCCTCTTTTAGACTACCAATTTTCCAATTGACTATATCATTGCCCTAAGAATTGTTAGGCAACCTTAAATTTTCATTTCTAAAGGGATAACTCTTAGATGAAACAAGGTGGGAAAAATTGACATCTCAAGGCACAGAGCTGAGCCCAAACCAATGAAGAAGGGTGTAGGTAAAAGCCCAGCGAAGACAAGATAGGCAGAAAAAGTACCTTAAAGAAAAGACTTGTTATATAAATTTAAACCAATGGTCAGTTTCTAATGACTTAGCCCTCCCTTTCCTCCAGGTGCACAGTGGCAGACATCCTTACAAATGGAGATTGCATTTATAAACTCTGCAGGGGATCCAAAGCAGAGTTTATAAAGGAAATCTTACCATGCTAGCATTTCAAAAACGTAAGGTTTAAATCTCCTAGGGATTATGAAGTCCAGCAGGGCATTTAAAGGGAGTCATCTGATATTGGGTCAATAAATCATTATTGTCAATTCATTAGTCCCTGTTCAGAGAAAAAAATTGTTGAATCTGTATTTTATAATCTCAGTAGTTTTATTTTCTTTCTGTAGTTGCTCTGTTTGTTCCCTCTGTTCCAAATTTAAGTACATTTGCCCCCCACCCCCACCCCCACCACTTTGAGAGAAGAAAATGTGTGCATTGTGGAATTGCAAAACTCTCTGCCTAGGAGAGGACATATGGGAGCTGAGGGATCAACCAGAAAGGGATGAGTTCAGATCACAGGGGGAGCAGGGGAAGGATCAGTCGAGGCAAAAAGAAGACAGCCTCTGAAGTCTTTTTAATTTAAATACAGTTTCAAATATCCTTTTGTTTACCTCCTGTATGTAGGCAGCTTTTTCTTTCAGAATTTCTTTTAGAAGGTTCTAAGTGCTATTGGAAGTAAGTTTCCCTTTCAATTTGTCTGGTTCTAAAACCAGCTTTTTCTAATTGTGTGCACAGATAAGCTAGTTCAGGTATTTCAAAGGTACTCCATTCTGGCCATCCTAACATGGGGTCTTCATGAATTATGTGAGATCATTTTTCTAAATATGTGCATAAAGAGATGCCATAAGAATTAAACATGAATCCAGCTTATATTTCTAATGGTGGATCTCTCCTTAACGGGGGAGACTCAGTTGTTAGAGGTATTGTTACCAAAAGTTCAGAACTTGTCCCCGAGGCCGAATCAGTGAGAATGAAGAAGGAGGACAGGTGGTTTGAGGAAAAGGAAAGAGAAGTTTATTAATTTGCCTGCAAATGAGGGCAGTGGACTAGCATCTCAAAGACTGCTATCCTGCCTTTAAGTAAAAATAAAGGGGTTTTTAAAAGGGGGGTTTTCAATGTATGGGCTTGGGTCTACGTGATAAGTGTCACGTGTTGTGGCTTTGGGCTGTTGTTGTTTAACAATTGTTGTTTATTGTTCATAATTGGTGGTTCTTATCTCTGATGTCAATGATCTTCTGAACCTTGTGCAGACAATTCTGTTGAGCCATCTCCTGTGGTTTAAGATACTAGGAAACAAACAGCAAAGAACACTTTTTCTTCCCTTTTGATTACTGGCCTTGGGCAGGTTTTAATTTCCAAAAACGGTGGAGGTTTTAGAGAGACAACTCCTAAAACATTTCATTGCCTTTTTTCTGACTTTGTTATGGTATGATTGCCCATAATTTAGATTTTCCTTCCTGAATGACCAAAAACCTAGTGGGCCTCATAAAGAGCCTTTTATTATTTTGGTCATTCAAGAAGAAAGTTTAGATCTGTCAATTGAACGAAGCTTCAGAATCTGGCCCGTTTTGAAAATTACAAAATTTTTACTTAAGCCACAAAGATTCACTTCCTCTTTTCAGAGAGAAACTGTTTTCTCCTTGGCAAATTTCAAGAAAGAGAAAAGTTCACACACCCTACTGAGTAAGACAAACGAAACCTTTACCTAAGAGAAAAGTGAAAATCACAAATTTGCAGTCTGTGGGTTCTTTACGGAATAACAAACTAAATGCCTACCTTTCAGAAAAGCCTCAATTCCAGCCCTTTTGAGTTAGGAACGTACATGGCTCAGATGAAGTCTGAAGCCTCAACTGTGCCAAGAGTTGACAGGGGCCTTACTGGAGATCCCTGATGACTTCGGCAAGGTCGGGTGAACAAAAATCGTTTGTGCTGGTACCAAGGCTCCAACTGTCAGTGAAGTGGTGGGCATTGCTGAAGGCCTGCTTCAGCTCACAGCTGGGTCACCAAAATGTCAACCTTAAACAGTGAGATTCAGAAAATATGGTTAAGCACAGCATTTACTTGAGTCCAAACTTGAGGATGGCCACCTGGGAGCATATATTCAAGTTGCCCTGAGTACACACTCCAATTAGCAGCAGTTACGAGTGGGTTTTTAAGGGAAAAAGAAGAGGCAGTTATTAAATTGTTACCAAGAATTTACATTAAAATAGCACAAGCTGTTGATTGGCTATACATTGTTGTTTGTATTACAAATTCTAGGAACGAGAAGGTGATGGGCGAAACAGCTAGTAAGGAACAAAATGCCTTTAAACAATTGGCCTGGAGCATGAGTGTAGGGGGTGGTGCCGGGTGACTGAAGTCCTGTATTTGTGTCTCTATGGAGCTGGTAAATTTTGCAGACCTCACATGGCTATTTTTGTTTCTCAATACCAGCTTCATCCAGTGGTTGTACTGTACTGTGTGTGTGGACTTCATCTCAGGCTGCTGCCCCCAGAGTGGCAGAATGGCAGCGGCAGCTCCTAGCTGCCCACCACGGTGTCCAGCAGGAGAGAAAGTAGCCCCCAGACACCAAGAAGAACTTTTAGAAAAACTCTTGCAAACTTCATATTACCTCTTATTATTACATCTTTGACCCTTATTTAGGTCAAAGACTTCTTCTTAAATCTGTCTGTAGTAAGGGGGATGCCATCACCCCAGACCAGGTTTCTCTACCTCCAGACTATCGTCTTTTTGGTTGGATAATTCTTTGTTGTGTTGGGTTGTCCTGTGCATGGTAGGATGGTTAGCAGCATTCCTGGCCTCTACCCAGTAGATACCTCCTCCCAGTAGATACCTTCCCACCAGTTGTGACATTCAAAAATATAACACAGACATTACCAAATATCCCTGAGGGTCTAAAATCACCCCCAAGTTGAGAACCACTGCCTTAGACTGTCAGGCCTACCCTTGGAGCTAGGGATTGGGGTCAGCTTGCTTTGGGGCATTGAATTACATGAGGGAGGGTGGGGTACTGAAGAAAATCTGGGTCCTGGGTTGGAAAGGAGAAAGGTGAGAATGATGGCATCCAGCAATGTTCGTTATACCTCCATTAGTCAGATATGTCTCCAGACTCAGGGGCAAATTTCAGCTTTCCTATAAACTAGGGTATAAGTGGGAAAATTGAAAAATGTGTTTAGAATTTTGATGTTTGAGCAGAGAAGAACCTCCAGTCAGACATCAGCCTTTTTAGAATAACAAAGGAGACAGTTGCTCCTTTTTCTGCCCCCACGGTGGGCACAAGATATAGAGAGAAGAGTCACAGTGTTGTATTGGGAGGGAGACAACGTTCCTAAGGCCCTTGGGAAGCTCTACTTAAGCAATCTTTGAGAAGACCTTTCTCCGAGTCAGGCTTAGACTCTACTTTCCTGACTTTCATGGCTTGTGGAATAGCAAAGAGCTAATAGAATCTCCAGATTCTGCCTGCCAAAGAGTCTCTTGGTTTAAATTACTCCAGGAACTTACATTTACAACCTAAGGTACATTGTATAAAGCCAAATAATTTTATTTCCAGAGCATGTTTTCAAATCGTAGGAAAATCAGTGAGATAGTATATAAAACCTAGACTTTGCTATTCTAAAAGAAACCGTACATTTATTTATTCATTTCATTTATCCAGCACATGTTGAATGCCCGCTATGTGCCTACTATGTGAGGAAAACAGACATAGCCCCAGTTCTTGCAATGTTGAAAATCTGGTAAAGGCAACAAATGTCCTGAAATTGAACATTTAAGACCTGACTCAGATGAATGTACTTTTTCTCCTAAAATTGATGTAATCTTGCTCCGTGGCTCTACTCCCCTCCAGGAAATATGGAAACAAATCTTTAACTTGCCAGTTAATGTATGTCAGTCTTTTCAAATTTAAATCAGCTCTTTGATAAAGCCACCTCTTTTGGATATATATCCCATCGTTCAGATCTCCTTCTCCACTCCCATTGGTGCCATCCGGAAATGCGACGATTTAGAGTCACGTGATCGGAAAGAAGGGTCCTGGGACACATATCCATAGGCTATTTGATCAATCCTCTTATAAAGTTTGCTTCTCTGGTCTTTCCAGTCTCTCTTCTTTGTCTTGTTGCTGATATCGGATGCCCAAGTCTAATACTCATGGACTCGTGGCATGTTCTCTTGGTTTAGTCCATCTCCAGTGGTTCGCTCCTGCCAACTTGGACCCACCCTGCACTACGTGGCATTTTGCATCACTCTTGAAATTTGGCTGAAACTACCAGGTGTTTTTCAGCATGTGCAGTACAGCACTTTGCTCCCATTGTGGCAATCTGCTGGCTACTTTGCCCTCTGTCTTCCTTGGCACCATGACGAATTCAAAAACACCTGGATTCCTTCCAAGGATGCGTGGAATCTCAAGTATGCCTGAAAATGCCAGTTTACTCTCTCCTTTTGGCCATGCCCTGCTACTATTTTTACAATGCCAAAATCATCCTTTGATTCTATTAATCTTAGGTGGTCTACTTCCCCCTGGTTCCACACTGGGGTTGGATCACATGCTTTCAACTTTTCCCCCCAACTAATCTTACCCTCCAAGTGATGGGGAGTTCTGTTTCCTCTCCTGTTGTCTTAGAGACCAGCCACTCTGTCTTTCCCTCCTCTCCCCACTTCCAAGTCTCAGCCAACTCTTTTTCTGTGGAAACTGATACCCAACTCCCAGCTGTTTTCGAGATCCCACAGCTATGCCTCTCAAACTGTCACCATGGAGAGTAGGCCTCTGTCTCCATGCTCATCAAATGCTGCCGACTTCTCTGGCTAGCCATAGCCCAGCCCCCAGCACTTTCCTGAGGTCAGACTTCCCTAGAGGCCTCTGAGCATTCACTGGATATGGAAGCTGAGTCCACCCCTGGGTCACAGGTCTACTCCTATAAAGCCTGCAGATGTCCCATCGCTGTCCAAGGCTGGGGTCATCCTGAGGCCTTCACACTCATCCCTAGGTTATCTGCATCCTTACAAACCTGCCCCTGAGAAGAAGCCAGGAAGCTATTGCCTCCCACTTTACCAATCAGCCTTGGCACAGATGGAGGCCCTTCTCCTGGCTCTGGACACAGGGCTGTGATAGAGAGAAATCAGGGCTGGATTCTTCGGAGAATCTGTACCTCCTTCAGAAGGAGACAGAGTTGGTGTTGGGCCTGTCTGAGCTGTGTTGTTGATATAAAGACAAGAGAGGAAGGAAGAAAATTTCTAGTGATTGGGTAACCACTGAGCTGAGCACTAAAGTACATTGTATGATTTTCCTCTCAAAATTCTGCAATTTGTGAGTTATGTTAGAAAACGGAAGTTCAAAGAGGTAAAATCACAGGCATATAGTAAACATGACTTTACTGGTCTGTTCGAAGCTTGACCAAGGTCTTGCTGACTTCAAAGTTTATATTTTGTTTACTATACCTGCAACAAGCTCCTGTCCCCTTACTGCGTCCTCATACCCCAAAGACCCACTGTTTTTTCCTCTAATTCCTCCTTTGTGAGACTATTCTCTGAAACTGGAACTCAGTGGTCTTGAACTGTGGTTCCAGCTCTGCCTCTACTTTGCTTTGATCTTGGGCAAGTTGTCTT
Source organism: Indri indri (assembly GCA_004363605.1). NCBI lineage: Eukaryota > Metazoa > Chordata > Mammalia > Primates > Indriidae > Indri > Indri indri. The sequence continues at coordinate 13,010 of RJWJ010035075.1, forward strand.
CCCTCCTGGGCTTTGGTTTCCCTAACTGTAAGCAAGAGACAAGAACATGAAGCCAAACATCCATTGTTCTTCACTGATTGTGTTCTTCTCATTGCATTTTTATAAGTTTTTATATTTATAGTGATTTGTTCTTATTGATTATTTTATTATTATTATTGTTATTTTTTCCAGAGATAGGGTCTCACTCTTTTGCTTAGGCTGGAGTGCAGTGGCATGATCCTAGCTCACCACAGCCTTGAATCCCTGGGCTCAAGTGATCCTCCTGTCTCACCCTCCCAGAGTGCTGGGATTGTAGGCATGAAACACCACACCCAGCCCTGATTATTTAAATTTAAGTTAGAAGTTAAATTTTATATATTTGGGACTTTTTGTTTTTATTTTAGATTTATCTTCAATTTGTGATACTGAATTTTCACTTTGAGTTGTGATACGAAGTTTTCTTTTAAAATACATAAATTTTGAAAAGTCTAATCTATTCAAGAAAATTATTAACAATTAAATAATTATCTAGAGATGGCAAAAATCATGAGGTTGATAGACATCTGATTAAAACACTTAAGGAAAGCACTAGGTCTAAGGTAGAGAAGAGAAATGTCCAAGAACAAACAGTGAGGAGTGAGGCCATCCAACATTTAGACATTAAAAAAAAAAAAGAGAAGCTGATATAGAAGACAAAAAAAGGAGAGGTCTGGAGTGATAAGAAGGAAATTAAGAGGATATAATATATTAGTTTTGCTCCGAGCTGCTCTGACTTCATGGAGGCCAAATGTACCAAAAATGCTACATCAAGACATCCAGCGTTTCCTGGTTGCAAAGATTCCAAAGATAAGAAAAAATAAAAAAAGATATCCAGGATTCCCTTTGGGAGGGGAGAGTCCCCAAGCAGCCCAGGCCAAGGCATTTAATGACATTAGGTGGGGTTAATAAAATGACTCACATTTCTAGAAGCAATCCCTGCTAACTATCATCTGTTTCTGTAGAACTACAGTATTCTCTCCTGGGCCAAAGAGTGAAAGTTGAGAAAGGAACAAAGTAGTAAAAGGAATAGGAAAAGGGAAGTATTTGGCAGTCAAAGGCAGTGGGAGTGGGGGAAAAGTCTTGAAATTCAGTTAAGAGAAAATTGAGCCTAATTAGAATTGCACTGCCAATATGTAAGGAGAAAATACGGCCTGAGGAGTGGTCTTTATTAAATAAAATAGAGTTAGATTAAATAAAAATAGCAAATAAAAAACAGAAATGGCTTCAACCTTGAACTGCCCTGGTTGGTGTTCCTGGACAGGCATGGTTTATCCCCTAGGCATGGAACAGGCCAAAGTATCTCTCACGTTGGAGTTGCCAGATAAAATAAACTCTGTACCATATGATGTTTGGGACATACTTACACTAAAAAATTGTTTGTTGCTTATCTGAAATTCGAATTTAACTGAATGTCCTTGTATTTACTTATTTATTTATTTTGTTTTTGTTAAATTTGGCAATCCTGCCTCCAGGGGCTTTCTGCCAGGGCTTGCTTTCTTGGTAAAGATTAGCCCAGCTGAATATTTACTGGTTCTCAGATTGCCTAACTATGTTGTCTTTTTGCAGTGACCATGTAAAAAGCTCCCTTTTCTTCTTACCTCTAATGTTTTATTTTGAAAAATGTCAAATCTACAGAAAATTTGCAAAAAATGTACAATGAACATCTATATGCTATTTATATATTTCACTAATTTTACCATTTTGTCACATTTTCTTCCACTGTTTCCCTTTGTGTATGTGTGTGCATTCTTTAGCTGCTCTATTTGAGATATAGTTATAGACATCTTGACACCCACGCTCCCAAACCCCCAGAATGTCCCTGTCAAAAATTGGGATATTTTCCCAATAGCCACTATGCAAAGATAACACCCAGGACACTTAACATTGACACAATACTATTTTCTAATATGCAGTCCATATTTAAATTTCTGTACTTGTCCCAATAATGTCCTTTAGCATGCTTTTTTCTTTTTTAAAATTTTTATTATTTTTAAGAGATGGGTCTCACTATGTTGCCCAGGCTGTTCTTTTTTTTTTTTCTTTTCTTTTTCTTATTTTTTTTTTTTAACCCCTAGCCTCACAACAGAAACCCAGGCTATTCTTGAGCACCTGGTCTCACACAATCCTCCTGCCTCAGCCTTCCAGGTAGCTGGGATTACAGGCGTGTGCCACCATGCTCAGCAGTTTTTTATTTTCTAATTCAAGGATCAGACTTTGCATTTATTTTCGTGTCTCTTTAGTGTTTTTAAAGTAAAACAAGTTGCCAGCTTTTTTTTTTTCCTTTCTTCTTTTTCTTTTTTGGTTTTTCATGATAATTGACATTTTTGAAGCATCCAGACCAGTCCTTCTGCAGATTGTCTGATCGTTTCCCTGGGATTAAACTTAGGTTAAACATGATTGGCAAGAGTACTACACAGGTGATGTTGAATCACATGTCTCAGTGTATCACACAACAGAGGATGTATGAAATCAATTTGGTTTTTTATTGGTGATGTTAAGTTTGATCATTTAGTTAAGGTGGTGTGTACCAGCTTTCTCCATCACAGAGATTTCTTTTTTTTCTTTGCAATTGAAAAGTAACATGTGAGTGATTCTTTGAGACTGTGTGAATATCGTTTCCCCATCTTTCTCCCAGTGGTTTTAGTATCAACAGATGATTCTCTCCTGAACTAAATATTACTATGGGATTTACGAAATGAAGATTTTCAAATTTCTATCATCTCTTTGTAAACTAAAATAAAACTTAAGCCCCCCAGCCAACTGAATGGACTCCTTGTTGGCAAAGGGGACCCCCCCCCCGACACAAAGAAACCTTAAAGCTGAGTTGCCTGCCATGAGAAGGGACGTCTAGACATGCCCAGTTATGCACCGTTCCTTTTGGAGTTATTTTTTGTAAGAATAAGACACAAAATCATTAACAGGCCTAAGGCCATGTCAGACAAAGGTTAAACCACACCTACAGGTCATCAGTTTACAATACTTAACACATCATTTAAGTATATGTCTGCTGGCTTACCTCTGATTAACAAACTTCCATATCTTAATGTACAACATTCCAAGCCTTTAAACATAGCTTTATTTCTTTAACCAATTATAATTCAAAGACTCTTTAAACCCACCTATAACCTGTAACACCCCCCCAGCCCGCCTTGGAATGTCCCGCCTTTTCAGGCCAAACTAATGTACGTCTTCCATATATTCATTTATGACTTTACATGTAATTCCTGTCTCCCTAAAATGTATAAAACCAAACTGTGACCCAGCCACAGCGAGATCACTTGTGCAAGGCTTCTTTGGTATGGCTCTCTGGGACATGGTAACACACATTCGGCTTGGAATAAACCTCTTTAAATTATTTTACAGAGTTTGGGTTCTTTTCTGTTCTTCTATGTTTATTATTAATAGTCGGCACTCTTCTATAAAAAAGGGCTTCCTTTCTCCTCCTAATCCTTTTAAAAATTCTTTTTAATATTAGTATGAACTTACGAATTCCATTTTATTGAGTATGTTATAATCTATTGTCATTGTCCATTTTGAATCTGAAATTGTCCCAAATTTGATGAGCGGCAGCCCTTTAAAGTGGCTCTTATATTTCTTGATGCATCTTTCTCAGTTTTTTTTCTTTTCTTTAAAACCCCTGCACCATTATAGTCTTCCTCAGTTTTTGAGCACTTCCTTAATTTCTGGTACAACAAGATGTTCCAGGCTCTCCTTGAAATTAGCCATTTTTCCAAAGGATCTAAAAAATGGAATTTAGAAAGATCTGGGTGTTACGTGTGCTCATTGCTCTTCGGCGAAATTGTTTTTAGGGTCTCTCAATGGACAGAACTAGGAAATACTTTTT